>JAEIFU010002447.1:0-43834 GCA_018904235.1 Lordiphosa stackelbergi
TTACGTATTGCTACTCAGATAAACTAAATTCCTTTCGCTGGTGTCAACTCCATATAAAAAGGGTGTCAAAAGAGCTTTAGTAAAATTCCGACAGTCCTCTACACACTCAGACAAACTAAAATTTTCGTTCTTCAGCTCGTAGCGACGCTAACTTGACAGGTAGAGGCGTTAAGTTGAAGGCACAATCAGCTGATTCAATTCCGATGAGGGTAGCAGGTGGAATCGGAATGTCAGCAGCAAAAGCTCTACAAAAACCATCGATTGGCATAATTTGAATCCAAAAGTAAGATTTGTCATTGCCCAGAACTTTTGCATTCCATATATCCTCCAAAAATGTGGTATTTTGGCGTTGAACAGTCACACTGCTCCATACGCTGGCCCACCCATCAGAATAAGTTGTCAATTCCGCCAGCAGACGATTTAATTTGTCTGAGTACCAAGCTTTAGCTTTAAAATAAACTATTCCAAACAATTCTACGATTGATTTAAGCAAAGATACATAATTTTGAATAGGTTTGTTTAAAATTACAGCAATGTATACTGCCCAAAACTATGCTATGCCAAAACTTTTAATAACACCCATTGCATACTTATGGGCAGTACAAAATTATGTCACATGCCTTCAAAATGGTTTATCTTCGCTTAAGAAAATCGTAGAATTGTTTGAGAAAATTTATTTTAAAGCTTAGAAATAAACAAAACCCCCTAAAATGGTTGAAAATAGGCATTTTAAGCCCAAATTTCCAAAAATCTACACTTAATTGGGTCATTTCCAAATACAGATTCATGTTTAGCACACGAATATCATGTAGAATCACAACCAACCCTTCAATATTGTACTAAACCTTGTTGCCTAAAGTTATTTTTAGGCAGAGAAGAAGTGTGCATCTCCACTATAATCCTTGTTACGGGCCTATACATTACCTTTAAGATATAGGCAACAACATGAGAATCGCACTTTGCTCGCAGCTCTCAGTCGAATCTGTTGACTCTCAGGGCGGGAGTCAGCAAAAATATTCTTATCTCCCCCAGGAGACCAAAGTCCCTCAGGTACCAATTTGAAAAGCTCACTGGTCGGGTGTGACAATTCACCCTTGGTGAGGGGCGAGGTCGACCTAAAATCACAGCACCCGGTTAATACGCAACTCCACGTTGAGACTCCACCCGCGATGTTGGTATCAACGCACAGCGAAAACGATCTGTCCCAACCGCAATATGAACACCTTGGGCTACTGCTCATCCCGTAGTACCGAAAATAGCTCGGTGGGCTTTGCCTCTTTTAACCCCGACAGGTTTGGTACAGGGATTACCGTCTGGAGAGCGCGGGGTTGTCAAGCCCATCACAATGTCCCTCTTCATCATGTCCATTGCGGGAATCCGTGAGTCAGCAGTTGGCTCTCGCTCAAGAGCAACACCTCTAAGCTGCGAGAGCCACATCTCAAAAGCCGCGTGCAAAGCAGTTGGCTCTTAGTCACAGCTCTCGGCTCTCAGTTTTTTTTGCAGTAAGCCTTAAAATATCGGCTCGCTAAGTCTAGTCAATGGTTTCGAGATGGTTTGGATCGAGAGCAGACTGCTAGCTCCCGGCATAGACAGTCTAAAGCAGCAGTTTGCACCCATTGCTTCGATATTTATTTTTCGGCAACTGGCGTCTTTTAGGCGCACCGGAAATTGCGTGGTTTCGATGCGCCATCAGAGACTCTGCTCCCAACCTCAAAATTCCTTATCTGAAGCTTTGCCTTGACAGGATTGCTCCGTTCTGTTGTTCCTTGTAAAAGAAACAGAACAGAGCGTTCATCCCTCTATTCATTGTGTTCGACAAGAACTGTAATTCAGCAGACAACCTGAAAGTTCTCAATTTTAGTTTATTCTCCGATCCTCAGAATAGGCATTTGTTTGGGAGATGACCTCTTAGCTTGACCCCCAAATCTTTAAGCTTTCTTCAAGCTTCAGAAACAGGAAATAGTTTCAAATTGAATTCTAAAAAAATGTGCAGAACAGGGATCAGATCTTATATCTAATGAGTCGGTTTTTATATCGTTTGAAAGAATTATAATTCAGTTTCTTAGGAAACTGAACAAGTTTAGGTCATAAAGTCTTATATTAAAGACCCGGAAGAAGAACCTTATGTCGCAATTCTTGAAAAAGATTGATTCTATTTTTCAAAGGAATCCATAATGACCATTTCACTTGTCGAAGTTCAAGGCTTTGTACACTCCAACTAATTCATAAGGCCCCCATGCGATATGTGTGGTGAAACCCGTGTGTATTATGGTCAAAGAACACTTTGTTTTCAAACTGTTGTCAAATCTGTTCTATAGATCCGCTATACTTTTAATATTTAGATATAACTGATAACTTTAAAATGTGTAGCCAGACGAACTGTGTAAAGTTCTAAACCGTTTTGAAATGATTTATAAATGTTTGAATTTCAATTTCCTTTTAGCAACTGTCTCAACGTGATCGTGAACTGGAGCTGGAAATGGAGCGTGAAGCCAAAAAGAAAATTGAATTGCAAAAGCGCTTGAATAGCCTTAAAAGGGATACGGATCAGAGCATTCCAGCAATTGATAAAGGTAAGAAGAAAACAAAACTGAAGGAAATCAACTTGGCAGCACATTTGCATGCAGCGTTGATTGCCGACTCTGCCATATGTAGATCAAGTTTTGCATACGCTTGAAGACCGACGACCTTCAGCTTATGCAATCGGAGTTGTGGGCTTTTTTTTTTGTTTTTGTTTGTTTGTAAGAAATTAAAATTATCTTTCATGTTCAATGCAGATGTCAATGAAGCCGTTTGCTTGGCAACCACATCATCATCATCATCGTCAGTAGCAACAGCATCGAATGGAGGACGCCCCATACTCTTTGATGGCACCACATCGCCCGTTTGTGCAGCTGGGGTAAGTATTTGAGGGTGTTAGAGTGCTTAGAACCTAAAAACAGAGTAAAAATGAAGATTTTATAACCAAACAGGGGGGATTTGAAGGTGTTAGAGAAACCTAAAAGGTTTTATTAACAATACATTTAGGGTGCTTTTTGCAGATTTGAAGGTGTTAGAGTACTTAGAACCTAAAAAGAGAGAAAAAATTAAGATTTTAGCAACAATACAGGGTGCTTTTTGCAGATTTGAAGGTGTTAGAGCACTTAGAACCTAAAAAGAGAGAATAAATTAAGATTTTAGCAACTATACAGGGTGCTTTTTGCAGATTTGATGGTGTTAGAGCACTTAGAACCTAAAAACGGAGATAAAATTAAGATTTTAGCAACTATACAGGGTGCTTTTTGCAGATTTGAAGGTGTTAGAGTACTTAGAACCTAAAAACAGAGACAAAAATTCAGATTTTAGCAACTATACAGGGTGCTTTTTGCAGATTTGAAGGTGTTAGAGCACTTAGAACCTAAAAACGGAGATAAAATTCAGATTTTAGCAACTATACAGGGTGCTTTTTGCAGATTTGAAGGTGTTAGAGCACTTAGAACTTAAAAGCGGAGATAAAATTAAGATTTTAGCAACTATACAGGGTGCTTTTTGCAGATTTGAAGGTGTTAGAGCACTTAGAACCTGAAAACAGAGAAAAATTAAGATTTTAGCAACAATACAGGGTGCTTTTTGCAGATTTGAAGGTGTTAGAGCACTTAGAACCTAAAAAAAGAGAAAAATTAAGATTTTAGCAACTATACAGGGTGCTTTTTGCAGATTTGAAGGTGTTGGAGTACTTAGAACCTAAAGAGACAATAAATTCAGATTTTAGCAACTATACAGGGTGCATTTTGCAGATTTAGTAAGCAAAAGTCAGGGTTATCTTTAATAGTTTAGTTTTAACCCACAAAACAGGGTGTTTGTTGTAGATTTTGTGATTTAAATAGTTCATTTTCTATGCAGAAAGATCTTTCACAATTTAGTTTTAATGTTTAATGATTCAAAAAGGAAAGAAATTTAGTTAGAACCAACAATACAGGGTGTTTCTTTGCAGATTTCTCGTTTTTAAGCAGAAATGTTTTAAATACCTCCGTTTCAAGCTCTCTTGATTGAGTTTGTAATCCAATTATGAGTATTGAATCTTAAGTACAGGGTGCCAGGGTATGTTGAAGACTTTTTAGTGCTCTACAAGTTTAATTTCCAATGAATTTCAAATAATTTGACTTAAATACAGGGTGCTGGTCTGGGTTTAGTTGAGCAGACATGTTTTTTCCATGTTATACTTAAAACAGGGTGCCAAATTAGGTGTAGCAGGCCATAAATATAGATTTTTGGCCTCAATACAGGGTGCTTGGTGGGTTGAACAATTTGTAAATATATAAAACTGTCATTACCATTCAATTCCGGCTTAATTCTGCCCAAATACAGGGTGCTTGTTTTGTTCAAGATGCCACAATTTGAGCTTAGTCTGGTCTGGACTGGCCTTAACTTTTAGTTTAAACTTAACTAAAGATCTCATCTAATTCACATTATCTTCCCTCTCTCTCTTTTCCATTTGCCGTCTCACTCTTTTAGCTGTCCACCTCTGTGCCAACAACGGCCATCTCACCTGTGATACAAAACAAAATCAACAACAACAACAACTCCAACTCCAGCAACAACAACAAACACCACGGCACCATCACCTCTGGCAGCAGCAGCAGCATCAGCACCAGCAGCTTTCCCCAACAACCAAACGGTGGAGCTTCTATTCCAACTTCTGCTGCCGTCGCCGCCGCCGCCGGTGGTGGTGGTGTCACACTTTTAAATCCCGCCGCTGCAGCCGCTGTTGCCATGGGTCTACTTAAGAACCACAACAATTTGGCATTCTCACCCACCGCTGGCAGTGTCTCCTCCTTGTCGCAGCATAGCAGTCCAGCTGGCAGTCCTGGCAATGTTGTTGTTGCCACAGCAACTGGTGGCATTGCCGGTGCCACCATTGTGGGTACCACACGTGGCTCACCCACACCATCGACTCCATCACCATCGCCCAGCTCCACGTCAAGCGGTGTCTCATCATCCGCCTCGTTTATGGGCTCATCATCGTCCTCGTCATCCTCATCGTCGTCCTCGTCGTCCAGCTCATCGTCCAGCTCCTCATCCAGTTCAGCGTCATCGGCCTCCTCATCGCCACCCATGCAAACGACGACAACCACGACGCATCTGCTTGGTGCACGAAGCGTTGGCCTGAAGTATCATGGTTCTGCTAGCGGAGCGGCCACTGCACTGAATGGTGGAGCCACCATTGTGGCGGCCACTGTGCCGGGATCAAATGGAGCGCCAAACGGTAAGGAAAAGTTAAGAAAATTGACCATCGTGTCGAGGCCGAGATACTTCTTCAACTCATGCTCTTTTCCTCAAAATGACATTTTTTGAGGCATAACTGCACCCCGAATCAGGGGTACAACAAATCATCGGGCTCTTTGTTGATCTAAAGGACCGTTTTTGTCAAACTTCAACTTCCAGTTTTAAGTTGGTACATCAGAATTTTGCCACCGTAGGAGTTTCAGAGCCTGCTCCTTTGATATGACCCTTGGAAAGAGAACTCTTGCTTTTGGTACAGACGGAATACATGTTCTGTCAACAACCTCTAGCTGGTCACTCTTCCATGGGCTTACCATGTCTGCAACTGCCCTCTTGAGGGTGAGATCATCATCCTTACATTTGAGAATCTTGACTCCATTTAGTCAACCTGCTCCGTCAAACGCTACAGGTTGCGCTTCTGGGTCTTCCATCCTCTTGAAGACCGCCACGAACAGCAGCTTCCCTTCCACTTGCTTCCACTGTTCTGCCGTCATTTTCCCATTAGGGTCGACGAGGGCTACAGTAAACTGCTGACTGACTCTCTAGTGGGATATGTTTTACAGTCCCGTACCGTTGTTTACCTTGTTAACCTTATTCTGTTTCGGGTTATGGTTATGGTTATTAGTATAGAATATCATTTTGACATTCATTCGTTAAGAAAACGATTCGGTACTCCAATCGTTTTACTTTTTAAATCCACTCGGAAATGAGAACAGAACCACATAGGTAAGCATTAGTCTCGAACAGACTAGGGCCCCTCTCCGTTTGGCGAAAACCGCTTGCCTCGCACGGAGCAGAAGCGACCTGGCGGACATTGGTTGCAGCGGCCGAGACCTGCCGAAGGTGTTGTGATGCAAGCATCGGGCCAATAAAGAATATGAAGAAGAAGACGAGGCTCTCTAAACTCTAACTTGTGAGACAAAAGACTTACCAATGCTGAGTTGTTGTGTTGTGGATTTTAACTGTTCTAACTGTTCGCCCTCCATTCTTGTTGTTGTAACTTTTGCTGTTGTTAGGTTTCAGTAAAAAATCTGAACAATGAGCAAGGTAAAGATTTTGGTTAGCTGCAGTCTCTCTTTCTCGTACGCCCTCTTTCGTTAGTGTCCATTAGCAGCAGTACGGAGCAAATGTATGTTTGTAAAATGTTCCTTAGATGGACCTCAAAACGGCAAAATAAAAAACTAGGTCTCAGCATTCCGAAAGCTTATTATTGTTAATCAAAAATTGTGAAAATCAATAAGTTTTATTTTTAATTTTAAATGGGTGCGGCGGAGCATTACAGTTTTGAGCGTCAGCATAACCAATCAGACTTTTCTCACTTCATCATTTTCTGTCCCCTCGCAGTGACCCATGTTCTTTTGCCAAAGTTTGCATTCTGCATGTGAAATGTCAAGACGTGTTGACACTGCTAGCCAATTCAATGCTTCCACCAAGTTTTGGTCCGGAATGTTTGATATTTCTTCTTTTTTCTCTTCTGACTTTGGACACATCTCTGAAGTTAGCTTCGCTCCTAGATTGATTGGTGTATTTACTGGCTTGCAGTTAGACGACTTTTTTTAAACAGTTTTAAAATATCTTTAATATATTCTGTTACTTTCTTTCCCGGTTATGGTGGAATTTTTCAAAAATAGGTTAATTTTCCCAACTCGTTCATCTTAAAAGAATAAGAAAAACCTAGGTAGTCTATAAGCAGTGGTGTAGCGTTAGGTTATGCCGCCCGAGGCGGAAGTCGACCAAGCCGCCCCTCTCCCTTACATAGTTCTAAATTTTCAAATGTTTTCCTGCAATTAAAATAAAAGTTCTTCTTATTCTTTTTTTGTATCAAAAACTTCTTTGTAACATACAAAGGACGTGCACAGGATTTTGATTAGGGATCACAAAGACCTAAATTGTTCGAGGGGCATTATTTTGCTAAAGTTGTTATAATCATTAGCATTATTTGAAAAATTCTCTTAACTGTGGGATACATAAAGTAAAGAAACGCTGCAGCCGAAAATTTTATCACAAGAGCCGCGGAACGTTTTTTACAGCTAGCTCTAACCAAAATTTAAAAAAAAATTGACTTCCGATGAACCGAAACAAAATTTATTTCGAGGTCGAACATAGTTTTCTGGTTTGAGCAATGCTGAATGAATTAGCTTTCTTGTAGTCTACCTGCGAGGTTTTTACTCGAGGCTGAGTAGATGAGGATGTCCACGTTTTTTGGACATAACATAAACCTAAACTGTGAGTCCATCCGTAAAAAAACGGATCTCAGTGGGCAAAAAAGATGCTTTAGTTTAGAAATAAGAATAAGATTGTCCTGCTCATTGGACAACATTATGACCTAAGAAATTGAAAGCTGTTCGATGCCAACCTAGTAAGCCCCAAATATTCGGAAAATACCGCGAAATCGATGGATAGCGAACTATATGAATGAATGTAAAATATTATTTGGTGTTTGTTAATTGTTCTCTTTAATTGACACTCATAAATTTGTGTGTTTTTTTCATGTAACAAGGCATTCAATAACTCTTCTGAATTGATTAAAAGTTTACACTTTAAAAAGAAACTTCTGATTTTGCTCATAGATAGACATGTTTGGTTTTTTTAATATGGAAAATATGGTTATTTTTTTAAAAAAAAAATCGATTTTTTAATTATTGCACAGTTGGACACAATCTCTCTTTCATAGGAAATT
The DNA here is from genome assembly GCA_018904235.1 of Lordiphosa stackelbergi. Lineage (NCBI taxonomy): Eukaryota > Metazoa > Arthropoda > Insecta > Diptera > Drosophilidae > Lordiphosa > Lordiphosa stackelbergi. The sequence goes on from JAEIFU010002447.1 coordinate 7,943, forward strand.
TTCAAAAGCATACCACAAATCTGTTTGTTACTGAAAACAACTTATGCATTATTGAAGACCAAAAATGAGCTAGGTTGCCGATAAGGGTACCGTTTGTATGGTAGGATGAGTGATGCGATGTGTTCTCCAGCGATAAGCCTACTGAAGATCACATCGGGAGAATGATGAAACGTGTACCGTATAGCAAACCAGCTCATTTTTGGGTGTACAATAATGCCTAAGATATTTATTTTATTAGATCTTAAGTGCAGAATCTTCAACGCAGAGTCTAAAAAAACTTCGCAGGACTCACCACTCTGTATTGATTTATATAATTATTTACATACAAAATATAACCATTTATATCCCTCAATGCAAGTATAAGTCATCTAGAATCACATTTATTTAGTAAAAGTACTTAATGCTTTTGGGAATTTTGCTCTGGTAACCCGAATGACACTTGGGACAAAATGCTAAGCGAAGCTAACTTCGTGTGTACCGAAGTTTTGATAAACTTGAAACAGCTTGTCACAACGGTTAGCGACTTCAACCAAATCACAAAACTAGCTTAAAAACATGGCATATTACCTATGACCGTGTTTGAGAGCGATAAATGCTTGAGAACAAACCAGTTTTTCTCACTCAAAACCCATTTTCAACGAACACTGTATGGCAGCTACAAGAAGTGTATCCGTGATCCGGTCGGTTCCCGACATACTAGCAGCGTGCAGTAAAGAAGACTCCCCAGTAAAAAAGTTTCAGCTCGATAGCTTCAAAACTGAGGCACTAGTTCGCGTAGAAACAGACAGACGGCCAGCTTACGGTTAGATCAATATTTAGCTCGTCAGGCTGACTGCTAAATATATACTTTTATGTGGTCGGAGATGACTCCTTTTAAATGTTGTATTTCATAAAAAGAATACAAGTACTACATAAAAAAGCATGTTAAAGATTTTCTTTTAATTCACATTCAGAGAAAGAAGGTAATTTGAAAAAGGCGATCGCGTCAACAACAATATGTGCATGAATTCGTTTTTATACCAACAAATTGGCATAACAAACACAGGGTAAGACAAGAAACAAGAAAGAGACAACGCAGCTAACTAAAATCTTTACCTTCTTCAACTTTCCTTTAATTTTCATCAGAAATTTACTTATCTTCTTACCAGTAGAGGAAAAACCAAATATAACCTCTATATTTGTTTCTGTTTCGGTACTAACAACCGGTTATGCTAATAAAAGTTATGGGGTTACAGTTATAAGAAAGACATTTTTTTTTGGTTACCTATAGGTTATGGTTTCGGTTACAATATCCATTTAATGTTAAATTGATCTTAGATTTTCATCCAATGGAGCTTAAAATCGTCCAAAGGATATGAAAACTGAATGGGAATGGTCAAACTAATCATTCCAAATGGATCTTAATGCATATTTTTGTTCTGTTTTGGGCATTATTTCGCACTTAGACCCAAAAGTAACGCAGAATTTAGTTGGCATTTTCAAAACATATCAAAATGGCCAAATCTAGCTACTAAATAGCTAAAATTGCAACACTGACTGTCACCCACTTGTGATTCATACACAACTTCTATAAAAAGGTCAAGTGTTTCTTATACCAAAAGTGTCAACCTTGGATGTTTTGTCTATATGTGTACTTACCTCACTCTCTCTCTCTTTCTCACTTTCTCACTTAGGTTTCCATCAAACGGACAAGGAGCGTAATTACACTTTCTTGATACGTAGCGGAACTACGGCGCAGTAGTTGAATCGGAAAGCGGATTTGGCTTGGATGAAATGAGGCAGCAAAACGACAACAAAAACAACTGAAATGTGTGCAACAGCTCCCACCTTACAATTAAAAAACAAAAAAAACAAAACAAAAACAAAATCAACGAGAACAATTTCATTTTAAATCTTCAATTTCGTTCGGCACACATCAACTCAACAACAACAACAACAACAAACGGAAGATCACTTCGCCGTCATTACGTAACAACAACAACAACAACACCAACAACAAACAAACAAACAAGTTCCGCCCAACATATAGCATCGATTTTGAAAATCAACCAAAAAAACAAAAACAAAAAACGAAAATTTAAGAAAAGAAATCAAATTATTTTTGAATAAATAATTTTATACATGCAAACAACAACAGCAAAAGTTAGAAAGGGCTACCAGACAAAACAAAAACAAAACAACAACATCAGCAAATCAGTTTTCACACATATATCTCTATATATACATACATATATATATATATATACATAAACTACAACTAGATCTAACCCAAGTAGCACACTTAAATGTAAAATTTCCAAAAAAAAGAAAAGAAAAAAAAAACTAGAACAAAAAAATGCGCTGTTGTAACAGAAACCACCAATGGGTAACGCTTTATAAACTATACATACATACATATACCTAACAACAAGAAAGGAAAAACGATTTTTTGAAATTGATGTGACAAAACAACAAAATTTGGAAAGCAAAAAAACAACAACAACATAACATATTAACCCCCAAATGAAAAACTAGACAAATGCTAAGTTTTCAACAGAAAGAAACAATAATTTTTACTACCGCAAAATGCAAAACACAAAACTCCACTCAACCACCCTCCCCCCAAAACCCTTGATGTGACTTAGTAATGTTTGTATGTCCTTGTGTATGTGTGTGTTTGTGTGTCTGTAAACCAATGACTAGTAAATGTAATAGATAAGCATACTTGTCTATTATAAACTTGCATAAATCATAATACACCTAACCATAGATATTAGAGAGAAACAACAACAGCAAACAAAATTGTAGTGCAATAAGGATATATAACTTATTCGAAAACACACGAAACATCTTATACTAAGCATTTACACGAACGAACAACTTGTCAAATTTTTGTTAGTATAAGACTGCAATTCTCACTGAGGGTCTGAATAGAATCGAGGCTGCTAAACTACGAAATTTAGAGAATTCAACTCTAATGAAGCTAACTCTAGAGCAGGCGAGGGCTTAAATCAGCGATTGATAACGAGCGCGAGGCCAAAAAGTGAGGCTAGCCAGCGACTGAAGGTCGGCTTACGCTCTTATAGAGTTATTTAACTCTAGAGCAGGGTTTGTCCAGAAGAGCGAGGGCTTAAATCAGCGATTGAAAACGAGCGCGAGTCAAAATGTGAGAGTGTATTGAGTGCATCGAAGGCTAGCCAGCGACTGAAGGTCGGCTTACGCTCTTATAGAGTTATCTAACTCTAGAACAGGGTTTGTCAAGAAGAGCGAGGGTTTAAATTAACGATTTTCAACGACAACGAGGCCAAAAAGCGAGTGAAGGTCGGCTTACGCTCTTATAGAGTTATTTAACTCTAGAGCAGGGTTTGTCAAGAAGAGCGAGGGCTGAAATCATCTATTGTCAACGAGAGCGAGGCCAAATAGGGAGTGCATTGAAGGCTAGCCAGCGACTGAAGGTCGGCTTACGCTCTTATAGAGTTATCTAACTCTAGAGCAGGGTTTGTCAAGAAGAGCGAGGGCTTAAATCAACGATTGTCAACGACAACGAGGCCAAAAAGTGAGTGCATCGAAGGCTAGCCAGCGACTGAAGGTCGGCTTACGCTCTTATAGAGTTATCTAACTCTAGAGCAGGGTTTGTCCAGAAGAGCGAGGGCTGAAATCATCTATTGTCAACGAGAGCGAGGCCAAATAGTGAGTGCATCAAAGGCTAGCCAGCGACTGAAGGTCTGCTTACGCTTCTATAGAGATATCTAACTCTAGAGCAGGGTTTGTCAAGAAGAGCGAGGGCTTTAATCAAGTCTGCTTACTTTCTCTTATAGCGTTATCTAACTCTAGAGCAGGGTTTCAAGGAGAGCGACTGAAGGTCTGCTTACGCTCTTAACCTTAGCTTCGGCATACATTCGGCTCGTGTATGTGTAAACAGCGACATGTCTTCAGCCCCCCGGGGGCTTCCGGTGACAATCGCTGGTTTAAATAAAACGACACAATTTAGCTCTGACCACCTTCTCAGCGATTAAAAACTGTTTTGCTCTCGTTGTGAATAACGAAATATGTTCGACCCTGCGGGCCAGGCGTGACAATCGCTTTTTTAGACTTTACCGTTTGCCATTTGCACTATCTTCACACATATTTGACAGCTGCAATCTTAGCTTAAGCTTTTATACGACAATCAATAGTCGAAATGTTATCAAGCAACGAGAGTAATTCGATCAGTTGACAAATTTAAGCAGTAAACCGAACTTGTTCTTGTCACTTTCTAAATAAAGTTAGGAATGAAATCGCCTATACGAAAGGGAAGAAAAATGCCAATAATGGGCACGCGTCTGTGTGAAAAACACAAGAGACTTCAGTCAGCAGTGTTTAAGGAAGTACGGCACGTTCTTATCTAGGCTAAACAAGCGCTCTCCCGTGTGGCTAGAAAGCACACTCACCTAACGTCAAAATGAGCATGCGTGTTTTGCCGGCCCTTGGTCTGAAGAACTGGTCACTGGCCGACCCTGCTCTGACGCTTTCCCCCGACATCCCTAATTAAGCCAAGCCTTAATAGCTTTCCAAACCCACGGGTTTGCGCTGTAGGTCCCATTCCACCACACTCTCCGGTTTTGAACCTCTCTAAAAAACAAATTCAAAATAAAAAATCTAACCCATTCAAGTTTTTAGCGTCTTACAATAGAAGGAATACTATAACAAAATTGAAAAACTACTTTATTTTAAGGTTAGTATTTCCCGAAATAAAATCCTAAAACAACCACCTTAACGATAAAGGACTATCGATTAGTAAAAAATAATCCTTACATGAGAAACCTTTACAAAAAAAATTAAACCAAACAAATTTGATCACGTACACGTTTGTGGATACCTTAAATTTCCAATCTACTTCTTTCAATTCACTAAAGAAATAGGTAAATGTAGTTCCTTAATCTTTTTTAATCTGACGGTTCTTAACAAACCAGTTCCTTGACTAGCTCCAGTTCTTCACACCAAGATTTTTTTTTCAATTGACTTTATTAAAGTACTTTATCTCATCCTCCATGAAAAGTAAATGGATTGAAGTTTCTTATAGTTTTGACAAAATATTAATTGAGTCTTCAGTTAAGTGTTTTCTCTCAGTGTAGTCCCTAAAACTACCTGCCCTTAGTTACACCAGAACTGAATATGAATACAGAAATTTAAATTTTTTTGCTAATACATTTAAAATTCAATGATTAAGAAATTTCCTTTATTAAGTTCCCTAGGTCCCGGAACTTTGAACTAAACTTGACACTTTATATGCAAAGGACAAGAATAAGAAAGAAAACGTATGCACTAAAACTACTTGACTTAAAGCAGGCGTTTGTCAATTATCGCTACCATCTATCACAGCGCTTACATGTAATGCTTATACGAAAACTTTTACAGATTATTTTCAGGAAATAGAAAAAATTATAAACAAAATAAAATTCTATGAATAATTTTCTGAGAATCGAGTATTGGAGAGGCCTTTTGCTCAGTTGACACCGCTTCTATCAGAAATTAGTCAGCTGTTCGCTCTCAGTTACGCTCTCTGCATACATTTGGAAATATGGTTGTCTCGCTCTAATCACAGTAATTTCCTACAGGCACTTTAAAGTATCGTTTAGCTTCAGCAAAATTGAGAGGCAGCTTCAAATTGATCTCTAATACTTCTTGCTGCATGAACTTTGTATAAAAAGGCAACTCTAAGAGAAAGATTTAGGGCCGATTTCACATCTTCTACATATAAACTAACAAATAACAGTGTAAAATCTACGACTATCTGACACATAGCAGCTATCTGGGAGAACAGAAATCGGCCTTTGGTGTTGATTTTTCTTTCTTTTTTGACAAATTGTTCAAATGGTTGACACATATTTGTTCACTCACACTTCATGAACATGGCCAATTCTAGTAATCCCTTTTTTTGTGAGAAGGAGTTTTTTTTATACTTACACATTGCTGTAGCTCTTTGTACCCTAGGGCAAGGTATACTAAACAAGGTAGACTCACTCGCTCTCTCACAACTCCTAATATTGGTGTCAAAGAGAGCTCGACCGAGAGAGTAATATATTTCAATACAAAGCCTACTAAGCCACTAAGTAAATCACAAAACATTCGTTCGCGGAGATGCTTTGGTTACAACAGTTGCTTACTCATGGAGCAAAAAGTATTAGAGAGGAACTTCGCTCAGTCGACACCGCTTCTGTCACAAAAATTGTCAGCTGTTCGCTCTCATTTACGCTCTCTAGATCAGCGATGGCCAGCGAGAGCGAGGCCAAAAAGTGAGAGTGTATTAGTGTGCGAAAATAAATGCTTCGACCTAATCGCTTCGAACTCTGTCGAGCGAATGACGCCTTTCTGCTCTTTTGGTCTCAGCTTCGGCAAGCGCTCGGGTTGTGTACATGTGAATAGCGAAATGTTTTCGGCCCCGGGATGCCACCAAGGGACATCGCTGCTCTAGATACTTTTTGGTCAGCTGTTCGCTCTCTCTGGATACATTTGGGTAATGGAAGTCTCGCTCTAACCAGGTGATTTCACTACTGGCACTTTGAAGTATCTTTTTGGACACTATCGTTTAGCACCAGCAAAATTGAGAGGCAGCGCAAAGTTTCTCTCTAATACTTTTTGCTCCATGGCTTACTGACTGAAATTTAACAAGATGTCAAGAGAGCGAGAGAGTGAGTAGGAGTGTTTTTCACCATTCAACTGGTACCCCAAAAAGAGGCAGCCTACTTTAATGACTTCACCTGGTATAATTCTACCATGGGCCTACCTTGTTTAGTATACCTTGCCCTAGGGTAACAGCTGAGTCTGAGTTGATATAAATTGTCAAAGAAAATCTAACATACAGAAGCACACTTTGAAACGCTTGTCTTTTTTGAGTGACAAAGGGAAGAACATTTGTTCTGAGACCTCAAAATTTTACTTAAGATTTTTGTTGACCTAGGAAAACAAATTGGTTAGACGGGAGACGGACATATAGACACAAAAATTACTCAGAGAGTCAAAATGACAGCAAACAGCTGACTAATATCTGAGTGAAACGTTGACGACTTAGCAAAGTGTGCTGCTGCTTCTTCTTTAATGGCCATCACAAACGTTTGACGGTCTCGGCCTCTGCAATTAATGCTCTCCAGTTGCGTCTGTGTGCTTTTATGTAAGATATTCTTTGAAACTGTCCAGGGGTGCCCATGGCCTATGCGCACAGAGCGCACATTTGTTGGTGTTTTGAGCATAGGCACTTCACACAGACAGCTTACTGCTTAAACCAAAAGTTGTAACTGCTTCAGATCTAATTTCTTCATTTGTATAAGAGTCTACGCCGCCGTAAGCTGGCTTTGGTACAAGCAAACACCACCAAGAGAGGGGAAAGAGCTAGAGAAATTTAAGCAGTTTCATAACGAAGAGAAGAGAGAGAGCGAGAGATATACTTTAGCCGGGTTAGACCAACCGACTTTTGCTAGTGTTTGATGGTGTGATTTGGCAGACGATCCCCCCACATTTTACGGTAGTAAAAACTATAAAATAGTTCAATTTTTTCAACACCACAAGAAAAATGAAAATATTTATATACAAAACAACAAGTCTAAGATAATTTTAAGAAAGAAACAACAATTTGAGTATATATGTTATATTTTGGAGCATTTTTTTCAATATGTATGTGCGTGTGTGTGTGTTTGAATTAGTGTATAAAAGCAGTAGAAGAAAAAAAAACAAAGTATTAGTAAAGGATAATAATGTGTATGACAAAGCATCATGTGTGTGGGGGGTTGTGTGGGGTTGGGGCATACATATATCATTCATCTATCTCTGTCTGTCTCTCTCTCTCTCTCTCTCTATATATATATATATAATATCTTACATTTACAATTTGTAAATATTTGGTTTTTCTTTTTTTTTTGCGGCAAATGAATCAAAAAACTAATCAAAGCTCTTTGCTGCCCCCCTTTTATCATTTTGCGAGAACAACAACCACCACAAAATACCCCAAAAAAAATATATAAGATTAAACTCTAAATCCTTAAATGTAATTGTCTGTGTAAATGTTTGTATGTAAACGTTTAAAATGCTGTTGTGTTGTGTAGCCTTAAGTTAAAAAACAACAAACACACTTCTTGATTTCTCATCTATCACACACACACACACACACACACTCAAAATGTATAAAACAAAAAAAATTTAATTGAATATCTTATATATATATATATTTTATTTATCTGGATGCGCGAGAAGAGAGAACAATTTTTGAAACTGTTTCTTAGCCAAGTAATCGTAACGATAATGATGATGATGATTTTTTGTGTAATTTTTACTAAAAAAAACACAAAAAAAAAGAGAAAAAAAACGATTTCATTTTAGAAATTCTAAGTTTAACTTAATAACCTTACGCTTTAGTTTATTGTTTTTTTTTTCCTTTTTTTTTTCTTCTTTGTGTTTAGAAGACGTTAACAAACAAAATCGGGAGTATTGCAAATTATATCTAAATATATATATAGAGAAACAAAAAACAAAACAAAAAATCATGAAAAACAACAACCACAAAAAAACTTTAGCTGGTAAATGTAAAATTAATTTTAAAATGCATATAAAAACACACAAAAAAACCCCAAAAAAAGAAAACAACATACATACAAGGCAAAACAAGAAACAACAACAACAAAATGGATTATAAAAGTATATAAATGAAGAATGATTATATATATATATATATATAGATATATATATTACTATATATAAATGTAAATGTGTAAAGAAAATAAAAAAAGAGATTTCAAAACAAAATGGTTCAAATTGTTTACATTAATAACTCTTCTTCAGAGGTCGTGCAGCAATGCACGGTACATTGTCCTAAAGAGGGCATATTTGTGAGTATTTAAAAAATAAATCATGAAAATTGTCCCCACAGTCTTTGAGAAAATCCTTTATCAGTGATCAAACCTAGGCAAAGTTTTCTTTACTGCTAAGGCAGCCATTTCCAAACAAGTTGAGTGTGACCAAGCTACCCTAATTCGACGACGCTATTTTTTCTAGAGGTCGTGCGCATATGCACGGTACGCCCTGATAGGTAATAATATTAGTTAATTTTCCTAATTTTCCCAACCACTTCGTCCCCACAGTTTTCCTGCAAATTAATTTTAAAGTCTCCCTACATAGATGCTGCCGGCTACCAATGGCATGACCATATATATCGTTGCTATTTTTTTCTAGAGGTCGTGCGCGTATGCACGGGTATGCCACCTGATAGGTTATAATTTGGTCATACTGTGGCCACTGGTAGCATTAATGTAGGGAAACTTTAAAATTAATTTACAGGAAAACTGTGGGACGAATTGGTTGGGAAAATTAGGAAAAATTATCTAATATTATAACCTATCAGGGTGGCATACCGTGTATACGCGCACGACCTCTACAAAAATAGCAACGAATTTGGTCATACTGTGGCTACTGGTAGCATTTATGTAGGGAAACTTTAAAATTAATTTGCAGGAAAACTGTGGGGACTAATTGGTTGGAAAATTAGGAAAAATTATCTAATATTATAACCTATCAGGTGGCATACCGTGCATACGCACACGACCTCTACAAAAATAGCAACGAATATGGTCATACTGCTGCCATTGGTAGCCATTTTTTAATAATTTTTCTTCATTATAATTATTCATTTCTTTATAATAATCTTCATTGAAGTGAGTTTTGTTATCGCGGCTGGACTTTTTGAAAATTACCTTTCCCTGGCTAGATTGCGAAGCAGAGAGCTGATTCCTTGCACGCTATTCACATTATAGACCATCACTGATCATAGGCCAAGATGTCACGTTGCAGTCGGCGATTTGCAGAAGCTAGTAGTAATTTTTCGTTCACTTGCGCAGGAGCCCAGTCTACGTCTATGCTCATAAAATCAAGTTTATATGCTTTGTACTTACCTTATTGGTTTCAGTAGTTATAGTAAACATATCATGACAAAAAGATTTTAATTCTCATTTCACTAACGACAATCACGGCTTGCAAATATTATATTTGTTTTCGCAATAAAGGCGTTCGACTTAGCAGCGTCGTCAATAATATCTAAAGCAACAACAGAAAACTGTCCAAACGTCAAAGTTTATTTCGGCAGCGATTAAACAGAACACAAAAAGAAGTGGCAAAGTAGGAAGAACATAAGTGACCTGCCTGCAAAATGTTAGTGTAATTTCGAGCACGCATATTGGATATTTAGCAATTTGCCACTGCATCGCTTTTCGTGCAACGGAGACAAAAACAACATTCGGTAGATCTCGACCTACCTGACAGACTGTGTGGGCGTCGCGACGCGTCGTTTACTTTGGTAGTAGGGGAGAGTCTCCGGTTGTGGACATACTTGCGTTTTTCACTAATAACTTTTTTCCAAGTCAACATTATGCGGTGATATGAACATCATTGTAAAGCTAGAGACTCTAGCTAACTTTCCTCTGAAGTAACCTATTGTTTTAGACAAATGGAAAAAAAATTTGCAGCCATGTATATGAAGTGATGATTTTTGGCCAAAATTTTTTTTTGTACCCGGTTGTGGACACCCTTGTAAAATCGCTAGAAATGGAAAAATATGAAGTAAAATGGCCATGAATTGATGAAAAAAGAACGTTTATTTATTTAAGAAGCCTTCAGTGGCAAAAAGAACAAAAATAATGGCCTTCAGTGGCAAAAAAAAATAAAAAAATTATGGCCTTCAGTGACAAAATGAAAAAAATTATTCCGAAATGCAATTTTTGCATGTGAAATAGCTGGCCGTCATGCCAGCGCACTTCAAATGCACAGGACGATCGCAAACATCGCAATGGATCGAATTTGCAGCGGTCAGTTTTTTTTGGCAAGAGCGCCAAACAAATCAAACAGAAGTCGACATCTTCGTCTTCTTCCGATGACGAAGACGCCTTCTTCTTGGCATCGCGTTTGGCCGACGGCTTGGCTGGTGGTGTTGCCTGTCGTTTTCCTGGCCGGCCACGTTTCTGGGGGTCTTCTTCTGGTGCGACACAGAATCACGCTTGGCTGCGCGCTCAGCTGATTTTTTTGCCTTCTCGCGCAAAACCTCGACGCTTTCCGGAGAAGTTAGCACAGTGGTTTGCATTGGCTTGCGACCGCGATTCGATGGCTTTTTCGGAGAAGTTCCTTGCACCGGCCCAATTTCATCCAACAGTGATAAGCGGCTAGCCGAAGACGCTCGTGAAGTGGATGGTTCGGGGGGAGGTTAACACCTCTTCTTCTCGCCCAATATTGGGATCGGCGGAAACGATGATACGACGCTGATTGTCTTCATCAAGATCAGCTTCTGTGGCGACTTCTACTGCATTTCGTTCGACAGCCTCAATGAAGTCAGCTTCGGAGAAAGCATCAGGGTCAAACGGAACAATACCGGGCTTACGAAAACCGGACTTGATTGTTTTTGGCGTCAGTGCCAAGTCGAGTGTCCTGCACACCAAACCGGGGATGTTTCGGATTTAAACACCAACAAAACCGAATCAACAACGGACGAAACATCTGCAAAATTTGCTCTGACTTTCCCAAAACCGGATCAAAGTGGTTCGAGGAAGCCCATATTCCTTGGCTGTAGCTTTGACGGCCTTCTTATCGATGAGGCATTGCTTAATGGCATCGACCAGCCCATTAAAATTGATTTTTGTTGAATCGGACGATTTTTTTGGTGTTGACATGGCTAAAAATGCACAAAAATTCACAAAAATGCTGTTAAAATATGTTACACTAACATAAACAACGATATTTGACAGTTTTATGGCCAAACACACGCTTTAAACACAAAAAACGAGGGTGTCCACAACCGGTGCAAAAGTGTGTCCATTCTTGGAAATGGTAGCCATTTTTATTTTGTTCAGCAAATTTACACGACACAAACATTTCACTGAAACTTGATATCACATCACAAAGTACACTTAATGCACTAAATAACAAAGTATAATACTCACCACTTTTCAATGTTTTGCTTCGATTTAACGCAATGTGGAAATTGAAAAAAAAATAGAAACTCGGAAAAATTTTCACGATTTTTTTTTTTATTTGCTCACAGCAAGAAACCAAATGCGTGTTTACACTTCGGTATTGGCTCAGATTATGTGTACTGTCAAACTACAAGTTTGACATTACTCAGTTTGGCGGCATCTGTTACCTGTCAAAAAATAGACTGGGGTGTCCACAACCGGAGACCGGTCCTTAGATTTTACAACGGGTTCGAACCCCCGGACCGAACCTTCAGCAAAATTTTAGAGTTTTGCAGCCTTGCTTTGAAGATGATTTCCAATGTGACCGCAAAAATTTTACATTGTTAAGGACTTCTTATTGAAAACCTCAACAAAAACTATAAGAGTTGCAATTAATTTACACCTTACAAAAATTATTTGAAAATTTTAAGTGAGTTTCTTATTAATAAATTTTGTGCCAATACGAGTGGAGGTAGTTTTTGTATACTGCTATGCCCTTTGTGTTTTGTGATCGAGTAGGCCGGGGGTTGCTCTCAGAGTTACACAAATTTTCCACATTCAAGCAGGCCAAGCCACATACTTCAAGTCCACTTGCCTGATGTCGACACAGTTTCTATTCAGTCCCAAAATACAAATCGCTCAGCACACACCTCCCAGTTTAGAGCTCTAAATTCTAAATTGCTCAAATAAAAAATTAATTGGAAATATATTTTCGGCCCTTTTAAAATACAAACACAAAGGTAAGAACGATTGTTTTAGGATTTTTAAAAATTACTCAAGTTATCTAATGCAGCTTTAGCGCAAGACAGCGCATTTAGAAAGACACTCGATAGTTGCCAGTTCAATAAGGACACGCTAACACGCTAACACGATGACACGATGATACGCTGACACTTTACTCGGTGCAATATGGTAAGTTAACAACTCCTTGGCGAAGAAGCGGAATACATATTTATAAGAGATATTTAAACCCGCAGTGATGTGATTTCTTTCGCTAAAAATGATGGTATTTACACACAAGGGGAGACGGTACCGGCAGAAGGCGATGATGATGTTGATGACGACGCCGCCTTTGTGTGCAGTTTGCGTCCAAAGAATGTTCTTGTAGATAGCTGATAGTTGATAGTAGTAACACATAAATGTTTGTTAACACTTTTCCAAAGTATTTCAATGTGGGGGGACAAATGGGGAGGCAAAGCCGAACAGCCCTAAGCCACGGTGGATGAAGTCACGAAGCTGAACTTATGAATGTAAATCGACTGAAGATTTTTGTTCTCATCAATACAAAGCTGTCTTTTGCGTCCTCTCTACTTTGGCCGGCCCTGCCTGTGATATTTACCTAAGGACTGAATTAGATGTCAAAGAATAGAACCCCGGAGGCGGAAATCATGACCGCCTTGGTAGCCCTTTGTAACGAATTACGTACGGGCGGTTTTTTTCCGGCTTTTGAGGCAACTGGCACGCTTTAATATCCGGCTATGTCTCGTCGGCTTGGGGGTGGTTAGGTTGCTGCCTCTAAAGCATTGCCCTGATCATATCACTCTCCTATATTAGTGAGCGTGCTTGCGACACAAAAGACTAAATTCTAACCGGAAGAGAACAAATAATTCAAACACAAACATACACTAACACTCTTACATATTCGCTCTTACAGCCACTGTTGTTGTTGTGGTTGCGTTGGCCCACCCTTCCTTGACCGTTCGATCCTAAAAGACAACATAAATTCCGTGAACGATCCCATGTCATCCTTCTCACAGGGGCAGCGTTAGCATGAGTTCAACAAAAAATTAAGTTAATTGCAATACATTATAAAAATTTATGGACTTAAAACTGACAAAAAGAATAGTATGTAAACATGTTAAAACTACTGCTGATATATATCTAGTGAAAGACTATCATAAAAAAAATAAAAGTAGATATTTCTAAAACTCAAACAAAATTTAAATTGATAACCAAACGTAATCATCTGTTGCGCGCATGAGTATGGGTGTCTGATTGCTTAAATGCTTAAGCATCTCTAGTAACCGACTACCAACGCAGCGTCAACGAATCGTCAATGGCTTCGCGCATGCCATCGACGCTCGCTCGACTACCCTTGTACTGAGCCATTGTTTACCTTTAACATTGGCATGTCCTAGGAGGTAGTGCACGGCTTTCCGCATAGACGATTCGTCGACGTATAAGGGTCAAAGAAGCGCCAAAAGAGAATCTTGACGTTTTGTTAACGAAATGTCGTCAACGGGGTGCCTACGTACGAATCTACTATGAGGTGTTGACGAAATAGGACATTTATAAATGGGTTAATAAATTTTATATAATCAAAAAAAAAAACTATAGATCATTTTAGTTTATTTATCGTTGATTTTATTTCAAGCTAAAAAAGACAATTTAATTAAATATCATTATCAATACACACTTCAGCTGAAAAAGAAAAACAATAGGCAAAAAAAATAGAACTAAAAAAGAATACAAATACAAGAATAAGGCTAATTAATTTTGTTTTTCGGACCGCGTTAATTTCAGCTTTTAGTTGCTTTTCTGAGGGGTCATCCTGGGTATAGATACTGAAAGTAAAAATTTTATTAATAAAAATATTATACTCGTAATTTTTAACTTCAATATGAATTTCTAATGGCCTTACCTTTTTCATTTGTATATCTTTCGTTATTATTTACACTGTTGCAATGATTTATTTATTTAATATTGTTAAATAACAACTATGAATTTTTTGACACAGGCTTAACTTGCCTCTGTCTCGCACAAGTTGACGGATTTTGCCGGCAGTACAAGAACAATAGAAATATGCAAACATACGAAAGAACAATACAGCGGAATTAGCGAGATCAGACTATTGAAGCTTGCCTTTCACACTTCCTTATGCAATTTTCATTAAGGCGCTTGTATACCCTTTTCAATATATTCAGAAGACTTAAGTTAGGTTAAATATATTAACAATTAACAAGAAATACATAAATTTCTTCTCGAAAAGCGTTGTATTTATAATGCAAATGCAGTAAAATTACATATAAAACAATTAGATAACAGTTATTGTATAACAATTGCAAGAGTATTTTGACAGCGGCTTTTTAGCTATCATTCGTTGCATTCCTATTCTTTTCGTTTGCACACTCTCGCTCTCTCACTTACCAAACTAAGAGCGCAAGCCGTTCTTGCTCTTGCGCAGATGCTCTCCGTCGACGCTGTCTGCATACCTTTGGCGTCGACGAAGGGACTGTCGCCAATTCAACAATGCAGCGTCGATGAATTTGTCGCAATTGACCCCGACAGAACTAGAGGGTTGTAACTCGAATTCAGGCCTATCGCGAAGTATGCAAAAAGCAAATGCAAAACAACAAAAAACCAACGCCTAATAGCGGTTAAGCGCAGGCGCGCAGAAGCATCAGAACGCGCGCTTGTCTGCCGGCAAACTTAAAAGAGGAGAGTGTGGGAGGTAACCTCAGCAAGCTAGACAAAGCAACGGTATCTTTCATATGATTTTTCGTTTCTTTCTTTTGCGATGCACTGGTTATGTCTTAGGGTCTTAGCATTGGCAAATAAAAATATATGCATTTAAATAATTTAAAATTTGGGTTTTGGACTTACTTTTGGTTCTCCACAGTTGAAAGCGCTCCCATTGTAGATACCGCTGTCGAAATAAGAAATATGATTAAATGCACATCTGCCTTGCCTCTATGCTGCCTTTTAAATGATTTTTTTTTTTGCGTTATCACCAAAAAAAACGAAAAGAACAAATTTTTTTTCTTTATGCTTTTGCTGCAACTGCCAGACATCTCTTTGAAAATTTCACCCTTTTTACCGGTTACTTGGCAGCAGCAAGCAGACTCCTCACACTCACTCACGATACTAAAAATTATTTAAAACGATCAGCAACAAAAATGATTTTAAAAACGATTTAAAGGCTACTATTGACCAATTAATCCATGCGTAATGGTTTCACTTCACGTCCGGGCTCAATTAAATGACTTTGTGGTAAAAAATTTCACGCTCGCCCCACATGCTTTTTTCGGGCGACTGCTTTATCTTTTAAATTTTCTGCCTAGGCTTTGGGCATTTGGAGGCGTTTGCTAATTTAAATGTTAGATCGCTCTTTACCCGAGCCCTTGGCAGTCGCTGCAGGTTGATGTTAGCTTGCGGTGCTCTTGATCCCCTGTAGAGGCGATAGAAAACACCCTTCCTGGTTTCCGCTTGGGACAATAAAATTTTGAGCGTTATATGACACCAAATCCTCTTTGTAACGCAAAGAGAAAATTTTCCTCGTGAGCCTCACTCTGCCAATGACATTTTTGTTTTTGTTTCGCAAGTGATGGAGACACCTCCGTTTGCTCCAACTTACCCTGCTGGATCTGGCGTCTGCAAAAAGATTTTGAGCGCGCCTTAGCAGCTCCAAGTTGGTTACGCACACTCAGACAAAAAATTATGTCACTTTGGACTTTCCGGGTCCGCAAACTTTTGCTTACTCCTTGTTAGCGAAACTGGTTAAAGTTGAGAAAAAAAATCGACTTTTCACTGCAGTGGCTTTTTGTAAGTGCTTTTGGAGGAGTCCTTCTTCGCCCACGAAACCTCGGTGACGCTGCAACCCAGCATCTCACCACTCCGCCATTGGAGAAGAGGGAAGCTAGACTCTGTCTCTCTTCACACTTTCCTTTTCACCCTTTGTGGGGTGAATTGCCTTGACAACAACGGAACTTGCAGCCCAATCCACTCTGCATCCGAACGTGCACCCACACACTGATCCGGCTCGCGCACTTATACGGACGTCCTATAAACTTTGTCCACCCATACCAAGCTCCCCACATCTATAGAGCTCTGGCACGTGGTTCCCATCTGGCACTGTTCTTTTTACAAGGAAGAATGCACTACCAATTTTGTGGTATGAAAAACGGCATGCAATCTGTATGCAATCAGATGCACGTTCCTTTTTGCAGTGGGTTAGAAGGAAGAAATTTTTTGCATAACATGCAAACGTCCCTTCTAATGGCACGCATGCAGCACCTGTGCTTTTGAAACCAAAATGCGAAATGAGACCCAAACAGAGAATCAACGAAAAGCAATGGATAACAATTAAGAAAACAAAGGGGAACACGCAAGAAACACGTGGTTTTTGAGTGTCCCCGTTTTCATTTGCCTTCAGTTGGAAGTTGATGTTTGCCTCGCATTGAATTTAAAACTTAATGTGGTTCTCATTTTATATTTGTAAGTGGTAAGCATTTAATTGAATGAATGCTGAAAGCTAAATATGTCTTTTGTATTTAAATTTTTTTGCTCTTCATTTTTTAGTCCTGGAGGAATATTGGGGGCATTAATGTTGTAATGCGTAATTAAAGTAAGTAAATAAACATACATGAATAATATTTCTAGGACTGCTGGACTGGCCCGACGCAGTTACTCCTACCTGAACACTACTCCCAAGAGCTCTAGACATATTTTAAAGCATTAAAAAGTGTTTTTTTTTTATACAAAGAGCACCGTGAAGAATGTATGTATGTAGCCCCAATATTGCATTTTAAAATAAAAAAAATATTATTAGTTACTATGAAATATTCACTAAAAAGGATGAGTTTGTGTTTTACTATATTTTTATAAAAAATCATTTTCAAAATTGGGGCTAATGGGTACGTTCCTTTGGAACTGCTTTGGCACGCGATGCTCCACACATTCTTATAGCACTGGTGCAGGATGCCATGCTCAACATACGTTCTAGGAGCAACACGTTCTAAAATGCGTTCTTTTGGAAACCATGGCAGCATGCGTGCAAATACCACTGCCAAGAGAACGCCATCTGACAGCGTGCAAATGGAAACTAAAGTTGGAAGGGAGAGCCGAGCGTTTTTACGAAGTTGAACCTACAACAACAACCCATGCAAAAGGCCGTTCTATTAGAACAGTTCCTGCTGCGTTACGCCCCCCTTGGTACAAAAGCGAATGGAAGATTGCCGGTTTGTTGCAACTGCTTCTCAGTGGCAAAAATTTGTTTCCTTATGTTTTACTATCTTCCGTTCAAACCCCACGGGTTTAAACCATCAACCGTCGCTCAGAGAGAGCTGCTTAACAGCAATGTGTGTGTGCATCGCTAACATGTTTCTGTTATTCTTATGCAATGATATATCCCTTATAGCTATAGACTTTTCACCTTTTGATCCGTTCTATTTTTTTTTACCTCTATATTTTTTTATACCTTTTATTTTTTTTTCTTTTTTTTTCTTTTCCCCCCCCCCCTGTATTTTTTAGTTTTTTCTCCTTTTTTTGTATAAAATATTATAGTTTTATTTATTTTTTTTTTGTTTGTTTGTCAAGCTAAAACGTGTAAACGTGTAATTCATCCATCATTTTGCTGGCTTTAAAACTCTGTTTTATTTTTATTTCTTTTTAAATGGTAATCATAATAATTTATAAGAAAAAAAAACGAAATTGTTTTTTACTATTGCCTGCTAAAAAATGTGTAGCTTAGTTCAAAATTGGATATATGCATGAGTGGGTGTGTGTGTTTGAGTGAGTGAATGTGTGCGCGGGCTCAAATGCTTTATATAAATTGATCAACAAAAAAAAAAGAAAACGGAAATGCACACTGTTTTGCATATAACTTATATATTTAATAATAATTATCATAATAATAGCTTAAACATTACAATACAGAATGCGCGCAGTTATACAAGGAAACCGGAAATAAAGAAGCAGCAGCAGCAGCTGCTGACAAAAAAAAAGAGTGTGGAGGTTCTTTTTGATTTTGTTTTTTTTTTTGGGATAGAGGGAACTGCCCTACAAATGGTTAATTCTCATCATAGAAAATTACAAAAAGTTGCGTTTTGAAGTGGCTTAAACTATATATATATATATATTTGTATGTATATATATTGCATTATGTGTAGTATATTTATAAAAAGCTTTTCTCGTGTGTGTATGTGTGTGTTCTTTTGTAAATATTTTACTATTATTTTAAATTATTTATACCGCTCTCAAGCAAAATGTACAAAAAAGAGAAGAGAAGAGAAAAAAAAACACAAGACAAATATATAAGTATATTTTGTTTATGGGTAGAGTTCTAATATCGATTATATATTGGTATGTAATATAAATGTATGTGTGTGTGTGTGTAAGGATAGGTATAGGCAAAAGTAACACCAAACATTGAGCTCTTAACGCTAACAAAATCACCACATCAAAGGGTTAAGAGCTCATTAAGTGGACACTAGGAACACTCAATTAACTCAAGTGGGAACACTTTTTGAGCTAACAAGCACAAGTGGGAACAGTTAATTTATATTAAAGGCCTATATACTCAGATGAGATAAATTTTCAGTTTGGTACGATATTTCACATGAATAGAAACAATTTTATACATTTAAGATGCCTTTTCAAACGTATTCAGATCTCAAAGCTGTACAAAATTGTTTCTATTTATGTGAAATATCGTACCAAACTAAATATTTATCTTATCTGAGTATAGGCCTTAAATTAAACTGAATCTAAATTGAAAACAATTCGTTTTGATTAAGAATTGTCCATGTTTTGTCTTAAGTAGAGTAGAGTTGGGTCATTTAGCTTTAATATTCAGGCCTGGAATTGGTAACAGTTGTGATTTCTAAGAAACGATTAAAGAATTCGGTCGAATCTTTTTGATATCCAGAGAATCGATTAAAGGTAATTGGAACTTTGAAGTTATAAAGTCGTATAACACAGTCGGTTTCTGGAAGCGAGAATATTTAACAATTCAGATTTCATTTGATCGAAATCGAAAACGGGAACAGGCCTGATCAAGGTATACTAAACAAGGTAGGCTCACTCGCTCTCTCATAACTCCGTATATTTGTGTCAAAGAGAGTGAGAGCGAGAGCGTAATATATTTCAATACAAAGCCTACTAAGCTACTAAGTAAAACACAAAAATTCGTCCGCAGAGATGCTTTGCTTACAACAGTTGCTTAGGCTGGAATGACACTTGCTTTTTTTACCGACAATTTCTAGCGGCAATATTGTCGGGCGAATATAGCGAACACGGCGAATTCGGAGCATACTTAAATTATATACCAAAACAATCCTGAAATTAGTTGAGAATATAGTATTTCTACCCGAATTTATTGGGATTTGGCTCAAGAAAGGTCACACTGTCTGTTGTTGACATCTGACTTTATTCAACATTTGAAAGTAAAAAATGTAATATGTTCTAATAAGCTGACAGGATGGTTAGGTTAGAATAAATGGACTGCTCAGCCGATTCCGTGATCAACTAATGACCTTATGGCCCTTTGTGATGTGGGTTGAAAAGGAGTTTGGTGGATGTGGGTGGGGGTTAGGGGGCGTTGACGGTGAGCCAGGTATTCTACGCGCAGAGATCTAGGTCATCTAAGAATGGGTATCCCAGGTGCTGGGTGCGTAGGGCCAGAAGAACACTTATTTTATATTGCTTTTTTATACCTTGCAGAGGATATTTAGGTCTGATGTTTTTAGCGAATAAAAGGAATCACATATTTATTTAACCATGTCCGTCTTGGTTTGGTTAGCCAAATGTTCACAAAAGAAGCGCAACCTATTGGATCGACTGGCTTTTTTCAAGGGAAAAATTTATTTTTTTATGAAAAATAATAAATTTCTAACCAAAAACTGAATTTTTATCATTGAAATAAATAAAAAGTTTAATTGCAAGATGCATTAAGTAAATTTATGTAGCTAATTAGTAATCAAAAATATCCGTCACAGCAAATTGTTGTCTAGCGACATTATTGTATCTAGCGAAAACAATTCTGCCGGCTGCTCTGCCTCTAGCAGCAATATATTGTGCGGCGAATTCAACAACTGTCTATCTCGCTCTCACCCATTTAGATTCCCATAAGAGCAAAATTGCTGCTAGAAATTGTCGGTAAAACAAGCAAGTGTCATTGCAGCCTTACTGTCTGAAATTTATCAAGTTGTCATGACAGAGAGAGAGAAGAGAGAGTGAGCCTACCTTGTTTAGTATACCTTGGGCCTGATTATCTCCAATTGCTAGCATCTACTTCTTCTTTTTTTGGGCCAAGGCTTTGTTGTCGCAAAATTTTGATAGCATCTACCTCAGTGGCCGGCAAAACACACATGCTCATTTTGGCATTGCATGTGTGTGTTTAAGGCCTGATTCCAGTTGACATAAACATTTATTTCGGTACTATACTTCATTCAAATAAGACTGCTTTGCAATAGCATTCAGCTTTTAAATCAGTTCTTCAGAAGTGTATCTATTCATGTGAACTTTGACATAAAAATTGATTTTCGTGCGTTCTGGAAATCGGCCTTAAAGGCCTAATTACTCAGATGAGATAAATTTTTATTTGGTACAATATTTCACAGAATAGAAACTATTTTGTATTCAAATAAGAAGCCTTTTTGAAACGCATTCAGATTTCAAAACAGTACAAAATTGTTTCTATTCATGTGAAATATCGTATCAAACAGGGAGCAAACCACTGGAAATAAGGACTGGTTCGGTTCGTGGTTCACACAGTTTTTGAACCGCCCCCGTCGGTCATGCATGGTTTTTGGGGTTTTCGGAACCCCGGTTTTGGTTTGGTCGGTTCACTTTTTACTTTTAACTAAAGAAAATATTTTGATACGTTTCAGATATCATAACAAAAACTTGTTCGTTAACATTCAACTCGAATTTCCGTAAACGTTCTCATGTTTGATACAATTTACAAGGTGAGTTGTTAGACCGGTTTGATGGACTACTGAGCCAACGACAAAACGAGTAATCCTGCTGCTTCAATATAATAATTTCAAAACAACAGAAAAAAAACGCTACAACGTATTTTTTTAAGGAATTGAATGAATTCGTTATGCTTTCTTATCGTTTGAATTTTGTTGGCATATTAACATTAAAATGAGATTAAGCTATTTTCTCTTTCTTCTAATAGCAGGTTTCACTAGAATCTAAGAAATCAAATTCAAATAGCGGAGCTCTTTTTTCCAAAGAGTACATTACACGTTCTCCTTCACCTTAATTTTGGCCACAGCATAGAAATACTCATATAGTCCTTTCTATTTCCCACCCGTAGTTACGTTGAGTATGTGTTGACCCCAAGGATATAAATCGACTTCTTTACAATTTTGGTCGTTGTGATTAAGTGGTTTTTACAACAATCTGCTTTTCAAAGTATTTTCGAATATTTTAAAGCTAATTGTGATTTTGCTCTCTATTCCCAGTAACTCAATATCTAGTTAGTGAACCGACGACCTTTTATTTTCGGTTTTTGGCGTCAACATTTTACCGTGTTTACTGGATCTGAGGTTTGCATCCCTGGTACCAAACTAAAAAATTATCTTATCTGAGTATAGGCCTTTAGACACAAACGTGCCGGACTCTGATCTAGTTAGAAAGTCTAAGAAAGTTAGAAAATAATGTGTAAAAATCATTCAATTTATACGTGGCCTTAAGTTCGCGAGCTCAAAACAAAAATTTAACAAAGCAGGAAACAAGTTTTAAGTTGGAACGAGTCTGGTTTACTGTCCTGTGGAAGATTTGAGCCATTTGTTAGTATTACGGTTCTGTTCAACAGCATTAAGCTCCAAGGTTTTGGTTCGAAACTTGCTTCAAGACTTATTGAAATGATAAAAAATTTACATTGATTTTCCGACTTTGTGTAACATTATCTTTCCCTACATAGTTCTTCTTCTGAACTTCTGTTCAATGGGTGGACCGATTTGTATGAAATTTGAACTCCCTCGTGTAATCGTAATTGAGTGGGTAATATTTAGTTTAGATGGTTGATTATTTTGAGACCCTTTTCAAACCAAACTCAACCAGTTATAAAGTGGTTCAGCATTCGCTTTCAGAAATAATTCCAGTTATAATGCGTGGTGTTCCAGAAATCTCTGGAGATTTTGGTAAAAACGCTTGCGTTTCAAATGATTACTGCTTGCCTTTATTTGCCCGGCTATTAGATTAGATGACAAAAGTTGAGCGATTTAAAACCGACGGCTCAAAGTCAAGTAGATTTAATGCGTACGGTTTTACGGACCTATGATCTAGGAGCCGACCTTATCCTAATCATTTCACATATAAAGACCTCTAATCAAATCGTTTATACGAAAATTTCTGGAACACACCCGATTAACTTGAAATTTGGTGTTAGAATTTATAGAAAATATTTAAGCTGTGAGCTATAGAGTTTCATATTTTACCGAATCATAAACGGTTTCGAATCAGTTTTGGGCCGATTTCCAGAAATGATTTATGATATAACTCCGTATCAGTTTACTAATTGCATTTTTTTCTAATCATTTTAAATGTGATTATACACCACATCACGTAAATAACTCTCAAACAAATGTTCAGTTTGCTCTGCTCACGTCACAAAGGTCTCTCTTGGGCTTCCCTCCGAACCGAGTGGCTATGGTTGACCGGTGTGAGAGCAACCAAATACCAGGCTCTAGTCAGTCAATCGGTCATAAAATTCGTGCTTCTGGTAGACCAAACTGTAACAATGTTAGTTGTAAAGGTTGCAGACTCAAGAGAGCGCCAAAGTTTAGCATAAACAGATTCAACGTTCATTCATCATTTCATGAAATGGGTTCAAAAGTGCGTGCATAAACACCATTTCATAAATTGGACTTACACTTGAAAGTTGACTATGAATTCGCTGTCAATTCGTGAAATGCTGCGTCGCAGACAGCTTAACTTTGCTTTGGTGTTGCCAGATCTTTTATTTATTTAAGATAAGTGCATTAACTAGCTATGACTGCCAGGGCCTTCAGCTAGTGCCAGATCTTTGGTTTTCTCATATGTGCTCTGCTCGTTCTGTGAATTTACAAAAGCAGCATAAACAGGAACAAATTTGTGATTTTGCAAATTGAAGAAATCGTGAATTTCAGAGCATAAACGTAGTAAGAGAGCGAGTCACTGCGAGAGAGCGCATATAGTTTGTTGCATACATTCATTTTGTTAGCCGAGCCTAGGCTTTAAGCTTACACACCTTTGCATACATACGAAGAAGACCTTTTGAATAGGTGAATTTTTCCAAAAGGTCCGAAACAGACCTGAGAGGATAACAAAACAAAATTCGTCCAAGTAGAGCGTAGTTAATGGTTGTTTCGTAACCTCTATTGAAAGTGGTCGCGCCAAAACGGTCGTTTTCTGACACAGGCCAACGGAGAACCGATTTTACCGACCTCTGTTATAAACCATTTCATAAGCATAGCCAATCAAGTCAGGTTCTTTGCCCTTATTCATAAACTTGACTCCCTTTCATGCCTAACAAAGATGACTGGGCGTCCATACGACAGTTAAAAACTTCTTGAAGTCGTAAAAATATATTTTAGATCTACATATAAGATTTGACCATTTTTAGTCATTTTTGTGCTTACAGCGCTGGCTCAAGTCAATGTTGTTAACAATTTAAGGTCAACACAATTCAACAGAATCCGGCGCGCCGTTATCTACTGTGCATACAAAAAAGCTCAGCAGCAGCTTAGTCACACACCGACGCTGCTTTTGCCAACAACAACGCAGTGCAAAATGAACTTTGTTTCAATGTCTAATGGGCATGTGCGAATCTTAAGCTATGATCCCACAAGCAAATAATTTGCCCAAATTTTCATAAAAATATCTCTGAATAGCCTTGATTACAGATTTTGCACAACTTAAAACTAAAACTATGGTTTCATACGTAATTAGTTTGATCAAAAATAGACAAAAAGTTTCCTAAGTTTGCCTATTTAGTAAATTTTTCAACAAAATTTGGGCAAATTATTTGCCTGGGGGACCTTAGCTTAACCCCTATTTGGTTTGAGTTTTTTTGGGTTTTCCAAAACTTAACGTGCTTCTTGACGACCCCTGCTTTAGATCAAGGTTCAGAACCGAATCTAACCCTATTTAGTTTGAGTTATTAGGTTCGATTTAAGTCTAAAGCTTGGTTCCACACGGCATTACAAGCCTTGCGTTCAGATTAGGCGAGCAATAAACTTGAATTATTTTTCTGTAAATTGAATATTGATAAATTACAACTTAGCAACCCTTTTAGTTTGGTGATTTTTAGACTTTCCAAAACTAAACGATAACTTGTCCCTTTTCCAACAATCATTGAAACGCTCGTTTGGCTGGGATATCATTTCCAAATTCCGCAGTTAATTTGAGCTTAAAATAAAGAATGACCATACAAACATTGCACTTTTATGATATAGAATGTAGAGGTCTTTCAATTTTTAAAGGGCATTTGGAAACCATTAAAGATGACAAATGGTAACTGAATTTTCGGGTTCTACGGCAAATTAATTAGGCTAAAATCCCAGATTTCTAAATGTTGCCACTTTTATTTGTAATTTTCTAGGAAAAGCGAATGTTGAAAGTTCAATTATGGCGGAAAATAAAGCCAAAAATGACTTATGAAGCTAAGCACTAAGATAAAGTTTGAACTGAACCTGGCATACAATTGTAGAGATTTGCAGCCTTCCCTTCAGTTTGGCTCAGTACTGAACAGCTTTACCAATCAGCCTTATCAGATTTTGAGTCATGAACTCAGCACAGGTCTAGTAGACCTTCATGATGTTCGCTGAACTAAACTCACGAATAAAACAGAAATCTGAAATGAGGCAACGATTATACATGTGTGTGCTTTAACGACCTTTATGATAATCAAACCATCAATAGTACGCTGGCTCTAGGTCTCGTTATGTTTGCATAGTATATTTTATACTTTCTACTTTACATTCAATATTCTGGAGGCTAGTTAAACGTACAGCTGTTTGATTGGATTCTCTACCAAATCATCAGCGATCTTTGTACTGAAGCCAACAGCCACCTCTCATCAAATCAGTGCTGCCATAATCGTTTGAGCATTACTAAACGACCAAAGATCGCTGATGATTTAGTAGAAATACCTATAAAACAGCTATATGATCAGCTAGCCTTTGTGTGGTGTGTTGTGTTCCTGTTTTTGAAGTCATAAGCAAGCACAATGAGACCTTGAGCCGGCAGAATATTGAAGGTTTGATTATCATAAAGGTCGTTGAAGCTACTTTACTTTTAAGTCGTTAAGAAAAATATGAGCTTGACTTTCGAAAGCGGTTATAGCCAATCTGACATGAGATAGGACAGAGTATACTTAATCTAGAACCGTTAGATTCTTGAATAAGTTGACTTAACTGTGGTGTTGTGTGTGTGTGTGCCTTGTTTTTATACACAGAGAAAACAAAATTGGCTGAATTGTGCGTATTTCGCCCTGCTAAATTATACACGCTACGTGTAGAATGCAGAAAGCTACACGCGGCGTGCAGAAAAACTGAACATGATACAGGTAGAAATGAGAAAACTAAACGCGGCTTGCAGAAAAGTTACGCAAAAGTAATGGTTTGAAAATCCCTGCCGAAACGTGAAGAAATCCTACATTTGCGTGCAGCTTTTGCATTTTTTTTTTTGCTATGTGTATGAGAAAGGTATTCTCTGAGGTAAGAGAGAACCTACCTCTCCAGTCGGCTAAAATTTGCAAATTTGTGGAACGAACTTTAGTTAGTTAACTCAAAAATTCTGCACAAGATTCAGTCCGTCGCTTCACAAAACCAAAGGTTTTGGTTGGACCCCTAATTCAATCAATAATGCCTTATTTTTGTAAAAATTTGTGGAAAAAATGTCAAGTTTTAGAACTGAACGGAAACGCAAAAACTATTTACCACATCTGTCAAAAGTGTGTGGTCTTTGAAATTGGTGTATAAGCCCTAACCTACTACTGTTTATGTATTTGATTGTATAGTCATTGGAAAACTTGCCTTCTGCTTTATATTGCTACTAAGGGTGCGCGCATACATGCAGCAGAAAGATAAACTGTAGGCAGAACTTAAGGCTGATGTGTATAAACACAACCACGCTGCTTGTAAGCTAGTTTGTACACAACCAGCATCGGATTTATCTTCTTAGAATCAGTCGTAAGCTCAGCTTTTGCTGACGTACTAAAATATCATGTTCAGCCCTTTGTTCATCTTTCAGTCGTATGTATGCGTGCGACCTAAAAGTGGAAATATATTGAATTTGGTTATGATTACCAAATCTAGTAAAAAGTATTGAGAGTATTAGAAAGTATTTTACATTTTATGACCCAAAAAACCTTCGGGCGAGGTTTGATTCTGGATCCTTTAGCAGCCTTGGTTAGGATCAACATTGGAACTGAAACTTTTTCCTAAGAGTACGTTGGTCCAATTCGAGTTTGAAGAGCTTTAACTAATTAAGCTAATAGACCCAACTCTAAACTCTATTCCCTGGGCATACAAAACCCTAACAGTTTGAGGCAAGGTTGAAAAGTTGTTAGCTGAGAATGCGAAAAGTGAGAGCAACACAACCTTTTGCCTTAATAAAGTTAAAGAAAGACCATTTTGTCCCCAAGTGGCGTTAATTTGTGTATGTGTGTGTTTGTGTGAGTGTGCCTAAATCATATGTTTGTTGTTGCATATTTTGTTTTGTTATATACAAAAAATTTCTGCTCGTTGTAAAATGTTTGTGGATTTTCTGGCAAATAATTTTGATATTTTTTTATTTAAACATAAAGTTCTGTTCTTGGTTTTTGTTTTTTTATCCGTGTGGCCATTGTTGTTGTTGTTGTTGTTGTTCTTAATGAAGTTGTTGTTGTTGATGCTGCTGCAGTTGTTGTTTGTTGTTGTTATTGTGGTTGTTCCTACAGCAATTGGCAGCAATGAGAATTGGGCTTCGGCGGCTGTTTCACGTCCGTCTGACGTTGCTTTTTGCGTGATGAAATATCCCTGATTAGATCATAAAATACCTAAATAAGAGAAAAGGAGGAGGAGGACACATAAATATATTAAAGAAGAACAAAAGAAAAAGGAAGGAGTATATATTAATAAGGGATTTATTTGTGTGTGTGTGTGGGTTAGGTAAATTCTATATATTTTGTATATAAAAGTATAGAAATTTAGAAAGTGTCTCTAAAAAAACCGAAAGCAAAACATTTTCATACACCAGAAGAAAGAACTGAAGTGGGGGGAGAGAGAGCATAACCAAACCAAGCTAAATCAAATCAAACCACACCCAGAACAGGCAAAAATATAAGTATAAATCATCTTATATATATATAGAAATCTCGTGTCATCAACTTTGTTAGCAAACTTCTCCGAAACGGCTTGACCCATTTCAATGAAATTTTTTGTGGGTATTTTGGGAGGTAAGGAATAGGTTTTTAACACTCTGCAGCACATTCTGCCTATCTGTATGTGTGTGTGTGTTACGGTAAACAAAGCCAGCAACATGTAGGGGTGGCTATTTGGGCCCGTCAAACGTATACAGCCACATACATGCAAAATGTTAGGGCTTGGATTTGCGATGTGGGCGGAAAGTAGGTGGGATGTGAGTGGGATTGTGTTTTTTTGGTGTTAAGGCCAGAAATTTGGATTTCCTTATTAAATCTAGGGTATTGCCTTACCAACTATTTCAATAGTTTGACTTGACATAAGTTGCGAAATCGTATTATCGTGTCACGCAATAGTTTATCAATAAATTTTGATTAGAATTGATTTATTACTTGCTGAGATATTAAGTATTAAAAGTATTGGGGTTTGTCCACATAGTATCGATATTTTTGTAGTTCAGAATACAATTTTGACGGACTAACTAAAAGGATTTGTTTTACTTCATCAAGCTATTGTAACAGTTCGATTGGTATAGAAATTTTTGTAGTGAATTTTTATTTTTATTTTATTTATTTTTACTTTCACTGTTATTTTAAGGTTCCCAACCGATTAAAGCATTGATTGTATGGTAGGGCAGGTGAAGCGATGTGTTCTCCAGCGATAAGCCTACATTACATTCGGGAGAATGATGAAACGGTACCGTATAGGCAACAACAAACTCATTTTTGGTGTACAATAATGCATGAAGTTGTTTCTTTGTAAACAAACAAAACTTTTCAGACCTAGAGCCAGCATAAACTCACTAATTAAAAATTTCAGTAAGCTAAATCTGTTAGTTCGTAAATACTAAACTTCATAAAAGTTCCTCATGAATTTTTGTAGGAAAGAGGCGTGTAGAGGGGCAAGTAAAATAACTCATACTAGAATAGTGTAAATATGACGACTAATACAATTTATGGTCTAAAACTTGAGCCACGTGATGGGCCTCTTTGAAAAACTTTAATGAAGTTAAAGATAATGTTAAACAAGAGTAACGACAAAAACACTACTTTATATATCCTAAATGCTTAACGAAAACTTTAGACGGGGAGGGGTTTTTTCCCCGTCATGTAAAAGTGAAAGCGAGAGCTCCACTTACAAAATTTTTATGATTATATAAAAAATAACTTCATAATGACTTATTTTATAGTTTGCTTTTACACCAACGCAATAATTGCGATACTGTGAACTCAAGATAAATGGTGTCCGCTTAAAATCAACTAATTTGTCAATTTCTTAAAACTTTAGGTTAAACAAACTGTTGCTTGAGATAACCTGAGTTTAACATGATATTCTTAAGATCAGATTTAGGTGATACAGGCAAATGGTGTGACCAGAGACGGTCAATTGCTTGTTGTTTGTTGGATGATGAATGAATAGATTAGGGTGTAAGTTTGCTGTATCCGTGGCTGAGAACCATCTGACATCTTAACAAGTATTCTTGTTAACATTGACACTCGTTAAATCATTAAGATCATCCAGTTCCAATACGAATAGGTAATTCATTATGATGTTGTTTCAACGTATTTAAATCTACATTTGCCTACACAGAAAACATAAGATATTTGTTGATGATGTTCATTCAACAGTTTTGGTATCCATTTGAACTGAATAGTTAAAATATTGTAAAAAGGATATTAATAATATCCATTTAATGTTAGATGGATCTTAGATTTTCATCCAATGGAGCTGAAAATCATCCAAAGGATATGAAAAATGGTTGGAAGTGGGAAAACTATCCAAATTGTCCGAAGAATATGAAAAAACTATCCATTCCAAATGGATCATAATGTTAATCCATCATTTTGTTGATGAACTTAAGAACTTAAGTGGAGTTTAAAAAGTTAAACTGAACATGCGACTGGAAGCACTATGAGACTCTAAAGACGGTTAAAATCAAGTTAGTTTGACTAACGGGACACTGGGAAACAGGCTCTAAAGCTTACAAGACCACTACAAAATATACCTGGACGGATTTCCATTCAACCTCATTGAAGGAAATGCCCGACGCAAAACGTTGTTGATTTCTTTTCCTTAGTTTAAAATTCTAAGACTCAAAACGTCTTCACAAATATCTAAAAATAAATCCACCACATTATATTTACATACATATTTGCATTTGCAAGTAAAATTATATAGATTTTTAAGTAATTAGTTGTTGTGTTATTTTAGCCAAATTAGTAGAAATCAAACGCTAAATATAAATCAGTTAAAGCTTAAGTCAAATGCAGCAAATAAAAGTTTTAAATCAAAATAGTTAGTCAGGGTTAAGGGGTAGGTAGTGCAACTAAAGTCAAAGCATTCAAGCTAAAAAGGAGTTAGGGCGTAAAGAAGAGATAGATAGTTAGATAAATAGAGAGTGTAGTAGTAACTTGTGGTTTATTTTTGGTATGCACCTAATGCCTAAAGTAGGGTACACTTAAGTCTCCGCTTCTTGCATCTATCTTTAGCACGCCCGCTCGTTGCTTTCGAATCTTCGGTTTTTCGTGATCTTATTTCGCGCATCAAATCAAAAAATACCTGCAATTGGTGGAGGGGAATTGTATCAATTGTTAAGTTTTTA
The DNA here is from genome assembly GCA_018904235.1 of Lordiphosa stackelbergi. Lineage (NCBI taxonomy): Eukaryota > Metazoa > Arthropoda > Insecta > Diptera > Drosophilidae > Lordiphosa > Lordiphosa stackelbergi. The sequence goes on from JAEIFU010002447.1 coordinate 38,602, forward strand.
ATGACAGAGAGAGAGAGAGAGAAAGAGATGGTAAGATGGTAAGAGTAAGTTTCAACAGAAGAATAAAAATGGCAGTAACGACAACGACGACGACGACGAGGATGATGACAAAAAGAATGAGCTAGCGCAGCAAAAAAGTATGCTACAAATTGCGGTGCAGTGTTTGTGTGTGTGTGTGTGTTTATGAGCATACAGAGCATCTGAAAGTATGCTACAAATATTTTTGTAAATTTTTCATTATTTCTAGAATAGTTTTTAAAGAGTTTGAGCCTCATGTGAGGTGCCTCAAATTGTTTACCTAAATCGCAGAACGCAAGGCATCCATAAAGTTAACTCTGAGCACCTATCAAGAGCAATGGAATTGGATACAAGAGTTTTATCACTAGAAAAAGAATCATACAGATCACATGGAAAATATACTAAAATGGGCCAATCAGTAGCTGAAAGTGCGCAGTAAGTATAGCCCATACCCCCTGAGTTTATCACCTACAAACAATATAAAGAGTAAGTCTGTCTCCATTTTCCCTTTTGTTTTGTTTTCAGAACTTTTTGTGCCGCTAACTGAAACTGAAACTTTTGGGGAAACTGGAAAAGGGCCAGAGACAAGAGTTTCACTAAAGATTCAGTGAATCGCTATACTTTAGTACCAGAGGTGAGTATATAAACCAAAAAAGTAAATCCATAATCCAATCCTATCCTAAATCTAGATGAGAAAACACCAGTGGTGCCCAAAATGCCAAAAGCCTATCCCATGGGATAGAAACTCATAATTCTGCCGGCGTTGCACCCGACACACGCATAGAGAGAGAGAATACTTGTGTGTGCTCTCTCACGACGTGTGCTTTCGCGTTTTTCTTCACTCACAAGGCATTTGTTCGTTTGCTTGTTGCTCAGGTTTGACATGATGACGTTTACTTCGTGCTTCGCTGCTACGCACACAAGCTCGAAGCTTATTAATGTGAGTTTGGGCACCATTGCTCTACCCACTGACAATCTTTTGAGTTTGAGCAGAGTTGCGAGTAAGTCTGGACTAGATATTGGATCTTTGGAACCCCAACTCACACTCTGTATTCTGTTCTTCCTTGCCCGTCGCACCAGAACCGGAGCTGGAATTAATTTTTGTGCTCTGTCGTTTGATTTTCCAAAGCTGATTGCTACCTCCGTGTGTCTGTGTGCGGGCCTTAGGAAACCTGTACGAACTGACCTTTCCGATTTTGCAGCAGTTTATAACCATGTCACCACTGAGTGAAATAAAGCAGCTTACGGCCCGTCCCATAGTCTTTACTTTGAGTGCAGAAATGGGCTCCTTCAATACCGTCTATCAGCTGGGACATTCACCGGTTTTCCAGCGCATACTCAAACCTTGACAGTATATCCAAGCGGTACCAAAAATCTTACCCTAAAGCTATAATGGATATTCGGCCATGAATGAGCATGACGATACTTCAAGCATTACCCTAATACAAGGTCCTCCGGGCACTGGCAAGTCTGTGGTAATTTCGAATCTTTGGCTACTTTGTTTGTTTGGAAATACTGCGAATATTTTAGATCGTAAAATCCTGGTCCATGGAGTTTCAGCTCGATTGCTTTAAAACTGAGAGACTTCTTTGTGTAGAAGCAGACAGAAGGACGGACTCAGCTTACCCTGGTCAAGAATATATATAGTTTATATGGAAAATTTACCCCAGTGATTCTTTAATTCTCAATTTTATAAAATGTTTTATTTTATTTGAATTAACCCAACAATAGCTGACTATTTTGCTGTTGCCTGGTCACACTACAAATTTCAAGCGTTTGAGTACCCTGAGTACCTAACAAACAAATCTTCCTAGTCTCCAAAAAATTTGTTTGTTTTTATAATTTAGCCCTGCAAACATTTTGTCGTATTCTTCGCCAGAAAAAAGGATGAGTATTCAGTTTTACATAAACTGAATAAGTAAAATAAAATTATGTGTAATACCAATATACTGTAACTTGTATTCCTATCCTACTGGCCACCCCAATAGCATATATCCATATTGTTTGTGGACAGAGATTCTGACTTCTGGTTTATGGAAAACACTATGGTAATCTTCAAAAGATTTCATTTTCTTATTTGAATCCATCTCTTGCGAAAACAATTTTCAAATTTTCTACTTTCTAGTTAATTTTAATTTTTAAATATTATTTTTTTATTTAAATTATAATTAAAAAATTTAAAAATATTTTTGGTATAGTCATGAAGTATTACTTGGCAACCCTTATCCCATTGTTTGTTACATAAATGACTCGGGCATGGATAGATGGCGCCAGCAGAGGCTGATTTTTTAAATTGGTTGGTTTTGCAAATAATTATTGAAACGTAAATTTCAATATTAAAACATATAAATACATATTTCATTTTGATGTAATCGATTCAGAAATGTAAAGGTGTTTACATTTTCAAAACTAGAATTGTGCAATAAACAAAGTTTGTAATCCGCCTGTTACAGAACTGAACACATATTACTTCTGCTAGATCTTAACGGGTCACTGTCTTATTGTCAGACAAGCAGTCGCCTAGGCGTAGCACTACAGACTTCTAGTTGCAGATGTTGAAGAAGAGGAGGAAACAGTACAACACTTTTGTGCCACTGCCCTGCTCTGAGTAGGAGGAGACTTAGGATCCTGCATACCGAGACAGAGATCCAGTTCTACTACATTTTATCTTGTCCACACAATGGTTCAGTATTCACCCCCTCCGAATTTAGCGGTTAACGGGGAACATATGGCATCGCAAAGGGTCCATGTGGCTCAAGTGGAAAGTGACTTATCGCTGTCAGCCATCGCAACCTAACCCAATCTGGTCTTCGTCCTCCTTTCAAAAAGTACGGGTCCAATGATGCCACTGGCCCTACTAATCTACACCAAACAGAGCATTTTTTGTGGTTGCATTGACAGTTCTTGGTAATGCTTCTGGCTGCTCTTTACATCAAAGAGTCGTTCACGTATGCATTCAACAAGAAATGAGCTCCCACGCTGAAGAAATTTTTTTTTTTAGATTTTTTCATACATTTCACATTCATAGCGGAAGTCGTAAGTGGATTCTATATAACGAACTGGACAAGTTTCGGCTCGTGTATGTGTAAATAGCGAAATGTCTTTGGTCCCAGCGGGCATGACATGACCATGGTGGAATTAATAAGGTGAAGCCAAGCGGTTTGTAGGGCCGTTGTGAATGCTAGAAGCGAGCGGCAATACACAAGCAGAGACAAACAAATGTTCTGCAGTCTTTTTCTAACTCACAGGCATACATCAACTGGCCCTCAGCAGAGGCTGAGGGCTTCACCTTGTTAATTCCACCATGGAAACGTGACCATTGCTGTTGTACAAACATTTTGTAATGTAAGACAGCCTATGCTCTAGGTGCGTAGTGTTTCTGGATCTCCCCTTCTTTGGGTTAAAATTATTTTCTTGCCCAATTTTGTGTAGCCACCAAAAAAAAATGTAACAAATTCTGTAAATTTAGCATAAACAATTTTTCAGCTTTCCTTGATCAATTTTTAAATTGAATCTCTGTGTGAGCAAATATAAATATCAAAACGCCCCCTTAAAAACTTTCAACTGAAATGAATCATTTCAAGGTGTCTCAAAGAGAAATGTTATCAACCAAAAAGTGAACGCTAAAAGGGGCATTAAGAAGGCATTTCCTTCCCCCTAACAAATGATTAATACCAATTCGACAATTTGCAATTGTTTGTCTTGCATCTATCAGCAAAGTGGCGAAAAAAAAAAAACAAAACAAAATTAATCAGAAATGATTGATAGAGTTCAGTATGGTTGGTTGCTATTTATTAACTGCTTTGCTAAAGGCCAAATAGCAAGGGGAGAAACGAAGACAACTAATTGAACTGAATTCAAATCCAAGCAAATAATGATGACCAACCAAATTGTGTGCAATAAAATGTTGCATTTCTGTTACTGTTTTATCGCTTGCCAATTTTTATCAAAAAAAAAAAGAGAAGCCTCTCTGCCTGTGTGGATTTTAATAATGGTTTTTTAAAGCACACACTTACCTTATCGACATTTTCGCGTGTCTTGGCCGAGGTCTCCACATAGGGCACCGACCATTGTTGTGCCCTCAGTTGGCATTCGCTGAGCGGCACCTTACGCTTGTCATTCAAATCGCATTTATTACCCACCAGCAGGAACGGTATGCTCTCATCATTTTTCACCCGCAATATTTGTTCTCTGGAAGCGACAATAGAGAGAGAGAGATAAGCTTATCGTCAACCAACTCAGTCATAGCTGTGAGTCAGCAAGCCCAAGTCAAACATAACAAGTTATACGAATTGTCATCCTGTTGTCCAAAAAACAGGTCACACCCCAAACAAACCTCCCCAAAAGTCACTTGAATGTGTCAAAAGCAGAGACAGGAGTTGGACTACTCTCAATTCCCTCTGTGTTTGAGTGGCTTTAATTAGGTCAATGGGAACATATTCAAAATGTGGTTTAGTCACACAATTTGTGTTTAAAATCAGTAACAAAACGAATCATTATCTAAATATAAATGCAGCCATTCGCCTCCCTCCCCCTCTAGGACGGTCTAATTAGTCTTAAAACTTGTCAGTTTGAGGCTTTTTCGCGCTAAGGCCACACTTGACCCACACTCGCACTCACCTGAATTCCTGCGTGGCCTGGAAGCTTTCATCGTCTGTTATAGAAAAGACACAAAGGAAACCTTCGCCGCTGCGAAAATAATTATCTCTGATGGCGGCATAGTCCTCTTGACCGGCTGTGTCAAGTATATCTATTTGTACTTCCTCTCCATCTAGCACAACCTACGAGACGAGACGAAACAGAAATATACAAAATGGAATAGCATCACTTACAGCTACACTCTCACCTTTTTCCTATAGCTATCGGCCTTGGTGGGCTCATAATCCTCAACGAATTCATCGTACATGAATTGCAATGTAAGCGCCGATTTGCCAACACCACCGCTACCCACCATAATGACCTTGTGGAGCGCCGGTCCGGCTGTGGGTTTCTTACTCATGATGGCGGGATCTGTCACTCACTCTAGCTCTGTGTGTGTGTGTGTGGGTGTCTATATTATTGAGTACTAAAAAGAGAGTAAAGTATAGGAAATGCATTTAGTTAGGTACATTGGCAAAATGATGGAATCCAAACAAGTAAGAGCGTTGCAGTCGAGTGACCCGACTTCGAAATACAAACACACACTTGCACGGGCACACACTGACTCATACGCTCT
>JAEIFU010002448.1:0-43830 GCA_018904235.1 Lordiphosa stackelbergi
ATCACAGTGATTGGAAGTGACTGAAGATGCCACAACTGAACCATTTTTAACTAGGAATATCTTTTATTTAGTTTTGTGTACATAAATACTAACTTTAAAGTATTAACCTTCTTTGTTTCAGAAGTCCTATCTATAGAGAATAGGTAAAGTTTGTGTATTATATTATTTTGTATATTTGTACAAAGTATATTCAAACGCTGCACATTGTATTGCAAACAGAAATAAAAATGTCGTTGAAACTTAATTTTTTGGATTAGAAAACCTGTAACGGGTTTGATATCCTATATAATTCGATTCAGGCTAGATGTTGAATAGGCAAGCAAGAGCGCAGGCTTTTGATCTCCGGCTGCGGCTCGTCGGCTATGGGTGGTGTTCTTTGGTGTCTTGCCTGACCTTGAGGCCTATTAATCTTCCCTTTCCTTTTATATAAACGTGCAGAGGACATGCAAAAAAATTGATTTTCTAACCAGAAAGAGACCCATTTTTTATGACAAAGAAGTTGGTACTTGCGCACACACAAACAGATTACATCAAGCTACCGATGATTGGGATCCTTAGATCTTGTTGAGGCCCATTTCGCCCTCCCTTCCATGGCTGTCCTCTGCCGGGTCAAAATTAGATTTGACCAGCCCCTCTGAAATGTCTGCTCGCAGGGATGGCATGATAAGCGGAAGTCAATAGGATTTAAATAAGCAATTCATTATTAAGGATTTATTAATAACTAAAATTTCTTGGCAAAAAGCTCAACATCTTTATGACAACTCGGGAAAAAATTTCAAATGTATCCAAGCCGTAATAGATAGAAAAATAAATTAAGAAATGAACAGTGATATTAAATTTTATCCTAGCTTAAATAAACTTCATGTAACAATATAAGAAAAATTAAAACAATTTAAGAAATTGACTTAACTCGCCTAATAAATTCTTTATGATTTTTCTTTGGGTATGCATAAATTATACCATTGCCTTATTGAGTACAAAATGCCATTGAGTCGGATAAATACCGCCCGCAAAGTTTGAGTGACAAATGAGAGAGAAAGCTCTCACTCGAGCCAGCAAGACTCAGAAAAATTGAGAAGACTTTAAAATTGTGTTTCTTTCCCTCTTGATTCCTTTTCTTTTTAACTTAATTTTACTGACTTTAAACTCACGTTTTATTTGCTCCAGTCCATCGAAAATGCGCTCTGTCGATGTTGCTGCTTGGGATAAATATTTCAAAACTTGCTTTTTGATTTCAAAAGCCAACACAAAAATAACAAAAAAATCTTCTCACTCACTTTTTCTAACCTTTTTTGTTTAATTTTTTATGCCACTATTCTTTGGTGGAGACTCCTCTCACTTTCTGGATTTTTTCAAACCAATGGTGGCCATTATGCAATCGCAAAAAAAAACTTTTTTTTTCCCGCTTGACTTTAAAACTTTTAAGATTTACTTATGCCCTTACACCGAAACACACTATTCCCTATTTATTCGCCACGAATCAGGGAAAAGAACGGAGCTTTCACCGGCTCTGGGAGGGATCAAGCACGCCGATGAATCCTAACCTACTTGGGGTAGCACTTCACTCCTTTCCACGGTCTTTTGATGCTCCTGCGCTTTGGTATACGTCTCGGTGCAGTGCAGGGGCTACCGAGTCCTTTTTTCTACCACTTTGATACGGAAAAAATAATCGCAGCCGCCCGACGATGTCTTTGCTGCCCACTCTTTCAGTTTAGCACTGAAGAGGTTAACTCCATTACCTTAGCCTTAGCCCTCCCCTCTAAATTTTGGAGAGATGTGCAAATCACTCAAACGCCAATGCAAAATGATAGTTGGAGTGGATGCAGATTTGAGTGAGATCGGCTGAGATTAGGGCTTCCAAGTCGGCGCCGTCGTATCCATGTACTGGGGATTTAATGTGACGAAAAATTTCACTCCAGAATAAGAGCCAAACCTGGAAGCAACCACGCCAGGCTTGTGAGGATCGGCTTTCAATGGGTTTTCCCCAACTAAATTCCCTCAAGCGAAACACTTACCCTATCTTTGGGCAGGCTCTTGCCGAAATTTTAATTAAGTGCTGCTCCACCGCTATTTCTCTCAATTCAAAATCTCACTCGCATTTTGAGTTTATTCACTACCATTAAACTTTGCAATTTTTTTTTACAGCGGGTTAATAAAGAAATACAACCGTTGGGTTCAGCAGCCAAAATGAAAAAGAGCTAAGCTTACCCTTACCACACTCAAGAAAACTTGCACAGAGCTGCCATGACACCCGCCATTTGTAAAGTTGAAATTTAGCGCTATTGGATAGTTTCACTCAATCACTTTCGCCACCCACTCAATCGACTAGTTCTAAATTTAACGCTTTTAGGGTCAGGCATTTCATGATGGGTGACTTTTGTTGGTTTCTCACGCGGAAAACTGTGCACACAAGGGGGAGCAAAACGGACCATGAACGAAATTGCTCAATTTTTAGATAAATGCTAATAACTTCTACAATTTTTAACAGATTTCGATATAGACATTTTAAATTTGTTATATATTAGGTTACATCATCCAAGGAGAGAAAGAAATTTTAAAAATTTTGTTCTTAGTGAAAATAACGGAGTAATTTACGGTTTTTTTTTCAAATTGTCGATAAAAATGAAACTAAATGTTCGATATCTTTGTAATTAGCATCTACACTACAAATTTGACAAAAATATTACGTAAGAATGATTGAAACATAATTTTATTGGCTTTAATTTGGTGTATAATATAATTACTGACTATAATAACATACTTGAGATATTTGAAATTAAGTGAGAGATCCTTTTTTCAAAAATGTAAATTAAGGGTAATTTGGGATTATCTCGAAATCTGTTTTACTGAGAAATATTTATGATCCATATTCGGATTCAGCGCATGTTTTTACATAAGGAATGACATCAAATTGTAGAGGATAAAAAGTCGTGTTAACTTGTGTTATTAATAAAAATCACGTCTCAATCACAGTGACTCCCAGCAGTGAAATTTTTCGCTCATCTCTAACGCTGTCTTATCACTCGCAGAGAAAGTTGTGTATAGTTATTTGTTGCTGCTGTTTATTTGTGGCTTCCGCGCCTAATTGATTATGTGCGCTGATAAGAAGAAAATGAACGGCCTGCTCGTCTTCAATAGTGCCAACGATGTGGTGTATCAAAAGCTAAATCTGCCACTTAGCCAGAAAATCTGTGAAGTGGCCCAAACGCAGGGACTGCTGCCAACTAACTCCCCTCCCCCCGCCTCCAACCCCTTGGACAGTAACATTCTGTTGCAAATCTTCAGTCCCATCATTAACTCGCAAAGGATAATGCATTGCCAGTTCGACAATGCCTATTCGAGTTTCCAATGCGACAAGGGATTTAATTTGGTTTTTGGTGATCTACTGGGATTCACCTTTCTAAAGATTGGACAGCTGAAGATTTCGCAATTGATGCGACAGCTGGGCGTGAGCATTACCTTGGCACGGTATTGTTATGGAGCCAATTTGTTTGGTGCCCAGGCGGGAGCTATGCAACAGGAGCTGTTGACGGAATGCCTGGACTGTTATGAGACTCTGCTGTGGCAGGAGGAGCAGGCGTATTTGTTGGACGCCCTGCCCAAGCTGTTGATCAACCCAGAACTAAAGCGAACAGTACATGTGACTTTGGATGCCACTTTGGAGCAGCTGCGTCAGGCGGGTCAGCCACGAGCTCATGCTCTTCTGCTGGTTTCCCACAAATTGGTGGGCCTGAATAGCACTCGACAAGCTCTGCCTTTGGCTGCGGCAGATTTGCTCTTCTTGGGCATTTTATCGCGTGCCCTGCAATCCCAGAAATCTCAACGAGCTGTGGCCGTGTTCTTGCAGGGAGTTTCGCATGACGTCAATTCCGGTTGCGTGCCCAGCATAGTGCATATTTCTCGTCTGCCTGGCCATCAGGTTCTATTGCAGGTGATTGAGTATGCCAACATGCCGTTGACCAGCTGCATCTATGATGCCTTTTTCGTGCTGCAAAAGATCATAGCCGTGCAGCTGCAGGGAGATTCAGATGCTCTGAAGCCTGCCTATGAGAGTCTGGAATCTTTTGTAAGCCAAACCTTGACGGCTCTTAAGCGGCATCTAAAACAGCGTTCCGAGGAATTGGAGAATTGCATCAAGAAATTCTCAACCAAGTGGGAAAATCTACGCAAAATGTATCTGGAGTACTTTAAGAACTATGAACGTGAACTGCTCGTGAGGATTGAGTCGAATATGCCCACCTTCGTGGAGGAACTGAAGCAGCTATTCACCTTGGCTTGCTGCGACAGCTCCAGTATCCATCAACTGGATCAACTCTCGGACTCGGCGTCTATAGTGGAGGCCAAGCTTTTGGAATTCTCTGAATTTTTGGCAGTCAAGGCCACGCGGAATATATCTATAGAGGCCTATCTGGAGGACTTTCCGGGTCTGGTTCACTTTATCTATGTAAATCGCAGCACGGGGCAAATGCTGGCCCCCGATTTGCGCCAGCATCAGCTGCTGCCCAAGACGAAACTGTGGAACATGGTGGAGTTTACGCGTGGCTATCTTAAGAAGGGTCAGACCACTGTCATTTGGAAGGACAAGGCGTTTCACTACTCGTATTTTCTTTGGTTCGAGGACCAAACTGGTGGCATTTTGAAATCTTCGTTGGATCTGCAGCAACACTTTCTGGCTACAGGAGCGGCCAGCGGCAGTGCGGCCAAAACGCCTGCTGAACCGGGAGCCCTTACCATGGACTATTATCATGATCTGGCCGAGCTATGTTTCCCCAAGATGACGCCGGGCAAAGTGCGTGTCTATGAGTTGTATTGCATACATTTGGGTCTGGTCACAGCCACCTGCGCTGTGGAGCATGCCAGACGTTTGGTGGCCACCATTAGCGATGTGGTGGGCGATGAATCATTTTAGGTTGCAAGTCTTAACATTCCCCCTGATGCTAGTCAATTTTTTGGTGTGAGGTATTCCACATTTATAAATATTCAAAATACATTTTTCAAAAATAACGCCGTTTATGGTTCAGTGGGGCCAGTTAGTGGTGAGAAGATGAATCACACTGTTTCAGGTTGATTATATATTTCCGTCAAAATAGCGTCGAATTGGGACGATGGAATATGGAACACTAAAGCATTTTTTATTATTTATTTTATTTACATTGGGGCACACTGTGACCGTGTTGTCTGTGACGCACTGCGACCAAAGTATTCAGAAGTCCAAAGTGTTAACATTGGCGTCACAGAAATTGCATGTCACAGCGCAGTGACTATCCAAATGAGTACTTCTGATGTGAACGCTTCTGGTCGTAGTCACAGTGCACTACTGTGCTCACAAAAGTGAACATTGAACTGTTCGTGAGCATAAAGCAAACTACGCTCAGCGAAATTCAATTAAAGGCAGGTCCGTTTAGTCACCTTAAAATGTATTGGAACCAGAAGGCATCTTCCAATCCTACTCTCCCTTTTACATTGGTCTCTCTATTTCTATTTTTAGCTTAAAGAGAGCAATAACAGCTAGTTTAGGCTAAAGCTTGCCCATTATTCAGAGTTTGTGAACGTTTTGAAGCGAAATTCTATTAAAGGCAGTGTGTTTCAAGTCCTCAAGTAAGAAGAAGGTGCTAAATTTTCTTAATTTGATAGTTTGATTATGTATACGTGTTTAATTTAAACAGATACAAATTATATCCTATTGAAAATTTCCCTCAATATTGATATGGGAAAGGGAAAAACATTATCATCTGAAAAAAACAGCCAAAATCCTTGCTTACAAGGATACTGGCATGTCTAATAGGCAAATTGCCATTAAATTGAAAAGATCTCCATCTGCAGTGGATAATGTAATCAATTTAAAGCAGAAATATAATACAAATCGATCAAATAATAATAATCAAAAGATTTCTTCTCGTGTAAAATCCGCTATAATTCGGACTGGCTTACAAAAAAATGCAACTGCATCGCAAATAAGAGCTGACTTACAACTACCCGTTACTAAACGTCGTGTACAACAAATTTTACCTGGAAGTAATCGGCTAATTTGGAAGAAAATAAAGTCTAAACCAGCTTTAAAGGAATCGCATAAAGTTGCAAGATTGGAGTTTGCCGAAAAACACATGTCATAGACCGATCAATAGAAAAACCGTAATATTTTCAGACGAGAAAAACTTCAATCTTGACGGTCCAGATGGTTTTAATTATTACTGGCACAACTTGAAGAAGCCGAATCCTTTTCTACTAAGCGGAACTTTGGAGGAGGCTCTTGTTAATGATATGGGCTGGTTTTAGTTACTATGGAAGGACCCCATATGTAAAGTGAATGGGCGTATGAACTCGGAAATTATAAATTTTTTTGGTTGTGTTAACTTTTTGGATCTGCAACCTACTTCAGACACCATTTATTTAGCAAGATAATGTACCATAGCCGTAATGACGACTCAGCGGTAATTGGTTTCAGGAGAAGCAGATCGATGTTATGAAGTGGCCAGCACGTTCCCCAGATCTCAATCCTATAGAGAACATGTGGGGGTAACTTGGCACGACGTGTATATGCTGGTCTTCGCAAATTCGAGTCGGTGGAAGAGCTCAGAATTGCTGTAGTCAATGAATGGGCCAAAATTCCTACTTCCAGAGTTTCAAAAGGTCATAGACTCAATGCCAAAACGATTATTTAATAAAAATTTCATTCATTTCTCATCTAATTTCCCATAAAACGTAAAATATCCATGTGCCTTTAATTGAATTTCGCTTTGAGTTTATACCGGGAATAATCAATAAGAGAACAATGGAGACGCCCAAAATTATAAATCGCGATCAACGTGTGGCCATGCAGTGGAATGCCGATTTGATACCTAAGCTTATTGAAGCCGTGAAGGAGCCGGAATCCCTCTGAAATCGTGATGCCAAGGAGTCTAGCTGGAACAGCATTGCAGATCAGCTTGCTGTACAATTCAATGCTAAAGCTACCCGAATGTAATTGTATTTTATTCACACTTTTTTCATTTGGTGCGGAATACTTCGCAACTCTCCCTTAAACTTGGCCAAATTAATTTTGTCGACCCAGCGAGCGCGGTTTTGTTTGGGTTCCAACATCACCTCCACCACCCCCCACAACACCACAACAGCACCCCCGCCCCCTCCCCTTCTTTGGAGCATAAAAATTTAATTTAACATAAATACAATTAACAAAAATACACGAATACACCATAAATGGCGCATATTAACCTCTAGCAAAATTTTTAAGTTGCAAAAAAAAAAAAAAAACAAGGTGGTCAGAGTGTGACTTAAAAACGAACTTGATCGATATGCTTGTCACAGGAAAAATAGTTAGCTAAAAACTAGCTCATTGGAATCAGCTGTTCAATTAATTGTTGTCACAAACGTGGCACCCTCCGGCATAGAAACTCTGTGACGCCTAAAGAGTACTGGTGTTCACATTGAAAAGTACTCATTCCTGTGGCACACGATTTCTGTGACAAGCCATTTGCCGTTCACATTGCGCTGTGACACTGAAACGCGCTGTGCCCCAATGTAAGCCCGGCCGTAGACTAATTTGGAAACTGTAAAATGCAATATTGTTAAGAATTTCATTATCTATTGATTTATTTAATCTGTGCGGTAATTAAAGCATTGGGGGTATTAAATAAATGTAGTTGAAAAATCGCCACCACACATTTTCGTTAATATCTTCGCTCACAGAGTTGGGCCCAACATGCACGGTATTTCACCTCAAAGGACACATATTCAAGAATGTTTACTGAAAAGCTGTTCAATATCTATCCATATGTTTTTGAGTAATTCGCTTTTTAATTGACTCACTATGGCCTGAACCAGTCAGGGGAACTAGCGGCCAAAATGCAGTATGACCAATACAAGCAATCGATGTTATCTTTTATAATTTTTTCCGGACTTGGCGAGTTGGGCCCGACATGCACGGTATATTAGCTTAAGTGACACATATTAAGAATTGTATGCAGTAAAGCTAAAAAAACAAAAAAATTCGTTGGTGTTCCATTTTCCATCGTTCCAATTCGACGCTAAATATCCGTCGCTATTTTGACGTCCATTGATTATAAAACATGTACAAAGGCAAATCCCAAGCCGGTGGAGGCCTCTTTGGTTTTTTCAAGACCACTGCCGGTAGGAAAGCGGTGTTCTATGCCGCCGGTGCCACCACAGCAGGCTTGTTCTTGGCCAACTTTGTGCCTCAGTCGCTGGGCCTGACATACTATCGGGACTTTGTGCAATGTTATCAGTGAGTAGTGGGTAGCAATTACACCAGGAGACCTATCCTACTCCTCTCTCTCTCTCCATTGCAGACATGGCATGCCAAGGGCTGTGCCGGAAGCAGTTAAAGAACGCCTTAATCAGGCCATGGATAAATTAAAAATGGATGCATTTGAGCGAAAATTTGTGAAACCGTTCACAGTATTCGGCTTCGATCTGTTTCCAGCGGGCACCACCAAATACCGCTTTGGGGCTGTTTTGGGAATACCCGTGAACTATGGCTATGGCGAGGCGAGCGAGATCAAGCGTGCAGATATACGTTTTCGTGATCAGAAATTGGACTGGAGCTCGCCCAGCGGGCAACTGCTGGAACAGGCCATTGTGTTGTCCGAGGAGGAGCAGGTGTTTGGCCTGACCAAGGCTGTAATACAGCTTAGAACACATCATGTTTTGCTTAACTCTGTGTTTCCCAGTATAAGCTTTCTGATGGTTTATACCATGGGACATTATTTGAACCTGAGACTGAACTTGTTTGCTCGTCATGGCAGTGTGAGTTGAAGGAGTTAGACCTTACTTAACCCACAAATAATGGTTTGTATTTGTATTTCTCAGGTACGCTTCGTTTTGTACTCCATTTTGGGTTTGTTTGGCCTGGGCTCTTGGTCATTCATGACGGATTTCAATCAGGTGGCCTCGGATGCTGAGACTGACAAACAACTGGCTGCTTTGGGACCACAGTTTGTGGCTGCCGGTGTTAGTTACTACGACAAGCAGCTGAAGAAAAATATGGCCTTGAGAGAACTAATTGGGGACAATACCTACACCGCTTTGGGCAATGAGAATCATATGATACGCCAAAAATCCATGCCGCTGACGGCACGCAAATCCTTCTTTGTGGAAAAGTGGCAGGAACTGCAAAAGGCCCAAGCCACGCAAGAGGCTCAATAAAGAATAAACAAATTGTTCATTTGCGAGCCTATTTTATTCACACATTTTAACTTTAACTAGAAAAACTTACAACTAGCTCAGCTTAATGTCAACTACAACTATATGATTTTTGGCCTCTTTGTGCCGCCACCAGCGTCCCAGTCGATGTTCCTGGCCGACGGCTACATACAATTTCGTGCCTTCGGCATTGAAAATGAGGCCATTGATAAAGCCTTTGATGGGCAGGCTTTGGATTTGTTGCAATTTACGTGCATTGGGATTGGTTTGCCAGAGTCGTAGACAGCCATCGCAAGATCCTTTGGGAACAAAAATGTGTGTTTAAAGTTTGTTTTGGCTGCATTTAATTGCCCTGATTCACCCACCTGTGGCTACCAAATCCGTATTGACCACCACCGCAATGGCTGTAATCCAGTTGGCTACGCCATTTTCGGCCAATCCATGAGCCATTTGGTTAGTGCAAATGGGTTTCTTTTTCAAGGCACTCCACAGGCTCAGAGCTCTGAGAAACAAAAAGAAGAAAATCTTAAATCTCATTTTAAAGTCCAGACTCAACTCAGTCTCTTACCCATCCTGTCCACCAGACACAAAATGCTCATCGTTCATTAGCTTGACGCACTCAATGCTCTCCCTATGACCATTGTAGATCAACTGTGACTCCTCTGTAATCTTCCAGATGCGCAGGGAGCAATCGGAACCGCCTGCAGTTATGGCCCTTTCTCGACTTAAAGCATCTATGCTGGTCACACCCGTCTGATGACCAAATCTGTTAACAAATAAATCATAAGCGACTTTTGATTTTTGTTGTTAAAATTTCATTCAACTCACAAACTCTCCACATAGGCCATTTCATCTAGGGACCAAATCTTCACCGAACGATCCTTGGCTGCCGAATACAAGTCGTGGCTGCCTTTACGAAAGACCAAAGCGGCCACACTATCCCGATGACCCTTAAACGTTTTTAAATGCTTCAGGCTCTGCGGACACCAGATCTGTATGTGTGGTCCACCTTCGGCCAGGGCCAAATATTTCATATCCGAGGACAGGCAAATGGCTATGATATGAGAGCGTCGCTTTTTCACCGTTTCGGGCTCTTCACGATGCGGCAAAACATCCGCCTGGGCCATAACATTACCGCTCTCTGTGTTCCACTTCAACAGATATTGGGATTTGGCTCCGGCATAAAGAAATTTGCCATCTGGACTCAGGGCCAGGGCACACAGAGGTGTGTGGTGCAGCCTGTGTTTGAGTACCGTCTGGCTGGAGCAGGATTTTAAACTGCCCGCAATATTCCTTCTCAATTTTCCCACACTGTCCAAATACTCCGTTTGCAGTCGTTGCTCTACACTTTGACCCAGCTCACGATCCTCGGCCCGGTCTGCCTCCTGTTTCTCAATCTCAGTTAGGTATTGCTTGGCCAGACGCAGGCGTTTGTCTTGTGGCGTCTCCACTTCACCCTCATCCGATGAGAAGGCCAGCGTGTTGTTGTTGTCGCCGCCTCCCTCACCACCCATATCGCTGTTGTATTCATCATCACTGGCAATCTCCTCATCTTCTACCTTGGCACGGCGGGGCTTCTTGGCTGCTGAAACGGGGGCTGTTGCTTTTCCAGGTTTAGTGAAGCCCCCGCCTTTGGGATTCTGCGGAGCGTAAAAGCATGAGAGAGAATTCAAAGTTGATATCCAACAGGTGTTAAAGTACCTTGCGTTTTTTATTGCCACCGCCTTTGGCACCGGCTTTTAGGAAAAAGGAAGAAGACATGCTGCGGTTTCTATATAAATATTTGTGGATGACAGAAACACGTGCCCTGAGAGAGGCAATCGAGTAGCTCTTTTAACCGCAAAGCAATGAATCTGTCCCTGGGGGCGCCAGTGTGACCAGCTGGAGTGTGCCCGTATATGCGACCTATTTTTTTAGAGGTGCGCGTGTGAGCGGTTTTTCTTTCACGCAAGGCCAAGCCAAAGTTAGATTTTCTCGGATTATTTTTAAAATTTCACAATTTCAGATACATTTATCACAGGAAACTCGACGGGATTTAAACTATGAAGCTAACTTTATGCAATTTTCTCAGTAGGCGCTACATATAAGTGTGGTTCTATAGATTTTGTTCAACAACTCTAGTAGAATTCTCTTGATTTTCTAGACTACTATGAAAGCTTCATGAAGTTTGTTTCATCGTATCTAAAGCAGGCCATCCTTTGCAGAGAATAGAAAAGTTTCTATCTTGCGAGTGTTCGTGCGAACATGTTCGCCAATGGATTCGAGCATCAAACATCTGTGGAATTCCTGAAAGTGATTTTCTTTTGATTTGCTTTCGATTTGATTTCGCGAAACAGCTGATCACAGCTGCTTCCTACAAAATAAGCAGTGTGCCCAAAAAAAGGTAAGGAAAAGGTAAGGTAAGCCTCGAAGCTGATTTCGATTTGCTTTCGTATTAGTGTGACTTTTCTCTTAGAAAAAATGGCTCCGCGCGCATCGTGTTTGTTTAAACTTTATTGTGACTTTAATGATAATTATTTATTGCATCTTAGACTGCACACGAGACTACTGAAAACCCGCGGCCTACAGTGGACCGAATCAAAAGTGCTGAAGTTCTTGCAGCTTGTGCTTGACGTGACGTTACATATTTGCACAGCTCTCCCAGAAGGTTCTAAATTACAAATTTTTCCACAATTTTATCCTGCCACTTCCTCTTTGGATCTGTCCAATTGCATGTCACTTTCTGTGTCCATAAACAAATACATAATTAATTGAATTTACCTTAGTAAAGTTACAAACTTCTTAAATCTACAGATTCTGCCCACATACTGTTGTTAAAGAATAGAAAATTCAATTTAACAAGATCAATCATAATTTTTTGCTTTCGCGCCATTGTTTAAATTTTGCGCCAATTTAAAGCAAATCAAAATAAAATCAGGGTCGTTCCACCAACTGCTTTGCTTTTGCTTTCACGAAAGCAAATCAACTTTCAGGAATACCACCCTCATTTGTTAAAAATATTTGTAGAGTGAACACGTGTCTAAATGAGCGAAAAATTGTTGCTGGAATTTATTGAATGCCCCCAAAATGATCAAATAATGCTTTAAGCTAATTTGTATCGCCATCTAGGCCATGATTGTGTTAGTTTCCGCTGCCATTTTTTCATGTTGACTGCTTGTGATTTTTTTGAAAATGATGTGGGCAATTGAATTCTTAAATTCGTGTGTGGATGGCCTCCTTAATAGATACTATCTTTTAGAGTCCGGCCGAGTAATCGCCGAGTATGGTGAGTAAAAATTATCCGATTACCCAGCTGTCAAATTGG
This sequence comes from Lordiphosa stackelbergi, assembly GCA_018904235.1. Taxonomy (NCBI): domain Eukaryota; kingdom Metazoa; phylum Arthropoda; class Insecta; order Diptera; family Drosophilidae; genus Lordiphosa; species Lordiphosa stackelbergi. Next base: position 12,464 of record JAEIFU010002448.1, read on the forward strand.
CATCGTAGGCTTCGTAATCGTTATAATCACAAATAATCATTTATTTTCTGAAATTAAATCTGAACAAAAATGAATATTTTTAATAAAACTAAAGCGGGAGAATATTTCCTAATTAGTAATTATGGGACTAGGGATGTATTGCGAAATTATAAGAAGTTAATTTACACCACATCGAACTTTCTGTCTATCCGCATAAATACCGCATGACTTGTATTCACTATATTTGACTTTAATTCACTTAAGCTAAGTTCAGGCAAATAGTTTGACAAATTTGTATAAAAAATAAGCTAAATTGGCCAAAATCGGCGACCTTCTCAACCATATTTGATCAAATTGTTAGTAAACTGAACCATAGCTTATGTCTTAAGTCCTGCAAAATCTTGAATCATGGCAATTTAGCCAAAATTTTATCAAAATTTCCTAAAAATTTGTCAAATTATTTGCCTGTGTGAATTTGGCTTTACGAAACCCGGACAGATTACTGATGTTCACGAACTAAACTCTGCATTTGCTCATGATTACGTCGTGACACACCGTGACACGTTCAAAATAACATCACGCACCGTATCTTGCTTGTTAGCTTGCCGCAGGCGGTCACACTGGTTCCGAAATTTAGGTTTCGATAGTTTCGAATTCGAAAACTGTGGCGCTGTGTGCCCAATTACAACTTTAGGCGTAAAATTTTAAACTGGCTGGCGTATTTTATATTGAAGAATAGTTAAGACCTATATAAAATAAATTTAAGGTCATTACACAAAAAGAACATCAGTGCTTCCAACTCTTCAGCTGCAGCAACAAGCTAGATCAACATTTAAAATGAGCTGGACAAGGCTTTAAACATGTTCCAAAGAAGCTAGATATAAAAACCAACCAAGTTTATTTTATTTTTATTTTTTCTTGTTGGTTTAGGTTACTCTTGACCCTTGGGCAAAGAGATTTATTTGGCCGCCCCCGTGACCTACAGGGAAAACGCCAACACAAATTTGGCTGGAAGTTTCCAGTGCTTGATTTTTTAATAATTAGGTCTTTGACCTTGAGTGTACAAATTCTTTTTCAGTTTAACAAATTGTCATAATCGGGTGTGTCCCAGAAATCTCTAGAGGTTTTCGTATAAACGTTAGAATTTCATATTAAAGCTGTTTGAATTTATATGTTTAGGGGCTCAAATATGCCCTGCTACTAGATTAGATGACAAAAGTTGAGCGATTTGAAACCGCCTGCTCAAAGCCAAGTAGATTTGATGCGTACGGTTTTCCTTCCACATAATCTAGTAGGCGGTCTGATTCTTCCCACTTTTCCCCTGTTTAGTTCGAAGTGCAATCGTTTATACGAAAATCTCTAGAGATTTCTAGAACACCCCTGAATGGGTGCTGCCAAGATGGCGGAGGGAAACACGTGCCTTTAGAAAGGCAAGCGCGGAGCTCTCGTTCGACCGAACTGCAATGGACGAACCCTCCAGAGAAACTGATTATTACTCAATTAGTTATTCCGCCAGCCGCTATTTTAAAAATTTTAGCGCCTTTGGCATTCTACAACTCCAGTTATGGCGGCTATATGGCAATGTACTTTATTATACTTTAGTATATAGCAAGATATAACAGATCTTCCACTTAATGCTGGGATTGAGGTTTGACAAAATTGGTCATTATTCGGCAAGTCTGATTCCGTATCACCCTTCGAATCCATCAAATCTCAAATTTAGCTCGTTTCTCATCAGATAATGTTAATGGTTAAACGTTTGCCGACTTTCCAGTATTCTACATTAAGCCTTTAGTTTAGATTAAAATGAAAAAACATTGAATTTGTGTATATTCATCAGTTTTTGTTTTTTTTTATTATTGATATTTCCACATAGTTACATAATGAATGGAGCTTGAATGGGTTGTTTTTTTAGTTGTTAGTGTGTGAATTCGGTGTTATAAAATTATCACAAATTATTGTATAATTGTAAAATGTTTTTCTTTTTATTAAATTTTGCAATAAATTAATTGAGGTTGGTTGACCAGGGCGAGGGGTGTGGTTTGGTACCTACCTAAAACTAAGTAACGTTTAAAAATAGTTTGAAAAAAATATAAGTAAATTGTACAATAGGAATTATGCGGGATGGTTTTTACATAATCGAGCAGAGGCCCGAGGTTTCGATGCCATTTTGAACCTTTTTCGTTTTCTTGAGCGTGACTTGGCGCAGCGCTGGCTTCAGTTCAACCACTGGCTCTGGCGGCTCCGTTGGTTCGGCGGCAGCAGCAGAGGCAGTGGCGGCTGTGGATGCGGCTGGCGGAGGTGTGCTCGATTTGGATTGCTGTGCTGCGACGACTGCTGGAGCCGTTGCGGCTGCTTGACTGGGATTGGCAGGGCGGCTGTTGTTGTTATTGCTGCTGCCGTAGCTGCTGCCAATCACCGATATGGAGCTGATATTGGCCGGCGGCGCTAGACCGCTGCTGCTGCTACTGGAACTGGTGGCAATCTTGGGCACAAATGTGTTGCCGCCGCAGAGAACTGGAATTGTGGAAATGGTCTGTATGGCATTCGCCGGGGGGGCAGCATCTCCAGCCGTCTGGCTTGGTCCAGATCCAATCACACTGATGGCCGATGGCTGATCCGCGGAGGCGGAGGCACTATTATGACTATTACTATTTGTATTCTTAGTGATATTTATTTTAATTTTATTAACTATGCTAGCCAAAGGTAAAGCCGGCGCCGGTCCAGCTGCACTCAGATTGTGGGTGGACTCCTGCTCGGTCGCCTCCTCTGAGGGCGTCTCCTTGTTGTCCTTTTCCTTGAGCGGTTCCTCTTCGAGCGAGGCCACCGAAGCGGGCCGATCGAGGGTGACCGGTGAGGCCGACGAGGCAATGGTTTGCGTTTGTGTTTCTATGGCGGATCCAGATTTAAAATTTTTAGGGGGATGGGGGAGAATTATAGTGGAAACTTACCGCTGCTATTAATAGAGATCTCATCCTCGGGCAGGGGCAGGAATGGCACCACAGTGCCCACATCCTCAAAGCCATCATCCTCGTCCTCCTCCTCATCGTCTTTGGGCTCTTCTTTGATCTTGACATTAAGCAGACTCTCCTTGTCCAGCTCTTTTTCCACATAGTTGTCCAGATCGGTGAAGGGAATGTTTGGCTCTTGGATTTCCACATCCGACTCATTGGCCGATAGATGTTGCTTTTCCGTTTCGGAATTGGGCTTTTCCTGGGACGATTCCTCATCTGCCTGGCTGCCCATTTCGGCACGCGTCACATTGGCGGGCACATACTCATCCTCGTCATCGTCGTCCACAATTTCGGTGACGCTGGGCTCTTCATTGGGCAAGACTATGACATCATCGTCGTCGTCATCATCCAAAACGGTGGTGATGGTGGATTTGGCTACGGCTGTAGAGGATGGAAATCGTCATAAGCTGCGGGTGATCATCACAATCCCTTTCCTATTACTTACCCCCCTCATCATCATCATCGTCAACGAGATCCTCCACCTTGATCAGCGTATCCATGGCATTATCATCGCTATTATTCATGTCCACATCTTTCTTTGAGGCCAGATCTGCTTCTGAATCCACCTTGGGTGGATTAAGTGAGGCCTTGTAGTCCTCATAGCACAATGGATGGTAGATCTTATCCTCCACACGAATGGCACTGCGGAGATGCCATTCCTCTAGCTCCTCGTTGTAAAACTGTTCAAACTTCTCGTGGCACATGTCACAACAGCGATCCACATCATCAGCTCCAGCCGGGCAGCTGGGTAAGGGCGAGTCCACTGAACGCTGCTGCGAGAGATCATCGAGAGCATCGGCTGTGGGTCCTTGGGTCTCCATAAAGTTCTTTTCGCGCTCCTCGATATCTTCAATCTCCTCGTACTGACGCCAATCGCTGAGATCATAGTACCAGCGTCGGGAGGTGGCCTTGCGACTGGAGTCGCGTTCCCGACGATTCTGACGGAAATGCCAGTCCAGGTGCTGGCTATATTTGATGGTCTGTTCGGGTGGGAAGCGTACACCGCAGCTGCTGCATTGCATGCCCAGGTAGAGGGTGGCCACCACAGCGGATTGGCGGGTTTTAATCGTTTCCGGTTTGTGGAGATCAATGCGACGAATGGGCTCAGTGGGGACAGCCGCTGCTGGAGTTTCCTCTACCGTTGTAGGAGCGGCAGCAGCAGCAGCAGCAGTTGGTGCGGGAATGGCTGCAGGGGCAGCCGCTGCGCCACCTATAATGCCCGAAGAGACAAGTTTCTGGAATAGCTCATCAATATTGAGATTACTGAGAGCAGCAGCGGCCACAGGAACGGCTACTGGCTCCACATCAGAAACAGGAGCCGCTACAGCTACAACTGGAGGCGGCTTAATCACCAGTGGAGGCGGCTGTGGCGGTTCCGCTGGAGCCTCAGTCTTAATATACACCATATCGGCCACATGCGTTTTGCCAGCCACCACACCCTTGGGCAGGGTGCCAAAGCGAATAAAGCAGCTGCGACCACCATTCAGTTTCATGCCCTTGGGCAGGCCTCCATATTCAATCTTCTGCAGTTGCCCATCGAGCAGGGCATACTGGAAGCTGTCCACAAATTGCAGTGAATGCTGCTCGGCTCCCAATTGAAAGGTCTGCTGGCGCGCATCCAAAAACAGCGGCACTATGTTGTGAGCATCCACAATCATATTGATTTTGCCCACCACCAAATCGCGACGTGCACGTCCAATGTCCACATTGGGCGGCGGACCTTCGGCTTTCAAAACATGCATGGTATTGCCAATGGGCAGGGAGACGGGAGGACCGCCAAAGTAAATCTCATACCAATGCTCATCGATGTACAGCTCCCGGGAGGGGAAACCAAAGCGTATGCGATGCAATTGCCCGTCTAGCTGGAAGGGCTTGTAGTCATCATTGAAGCTGAGGGGCAGCGGTTCATTATGATCAATGAGAATGTCCCGTTGACCCTGCTGAAAGCCAATCTCATGCGGCTCATCGCCGTCCATGAAAATGATGGCCACCTGGTTGTAGAAACGTATCTCCTTGGAGCCACCGTCAATGGTGATGCTGCGTACCACATCGGACATGGGATTGTCCAGGGAATTGATGGCTTTGGTCATGGGCACTGAAGGAGGCACCGGCACAGGCATCATTACGGGCGGTTGTGGTGGGGGAGGTGCAGCGGCTACCAAGGCTGGTGGTTGTTGCCAGGGCATGCCACGGAAACCAACAGTTGGTGGAGCTGATGGTCGATTATTGTTGTTATTGTTGGCCAATTGCCAGGCAGCTCTTTGAGCAGCCACTGGGTCAGCCACTTGATCACCCCATTTACTGGGCTTACGCCTTTTATGCTCACGCTCGCGCTCTCTTTTGGGTTTGTCCCTTTTAGTTTTGTCCAAAGAGGCTGCTGTTGATACTGTGCTGGGCTCTTCATATCTGGGTGAACCTTCACCCGTTGTATGATTCTCATTGCTGCCCTTCAGTTTGGGTATACGCTTGCGTAGGACTGCATCTCTGGCTGCATTTCGTTCCACATCCACCACCATTTCCGAATCCAATGCTGTCGTTTCGTTGCCGCGTCTTCGCGTTGGATCTTTGATTTTGCTATTTTCATTGATGGCCACCACTTTTTGCACCAAATCCTTGTACTGCTCTTGATTCATGCCATGATTCTCATACATTTCCTGAGCCTGACTAAGTATAGTGCGCACCTTTTCATCATGCGCCTCCTGTGAATCATCTGAATTTTTAAGCTCTGCCAGTTGTTTGAGACGTTGCGTTACGGGATGCTCTTTGGATTTCTCTGTGGAAGGGAAGAATATGCATTAGATAGCGTATTTGGAGATGGGGGAAGATTACAGCCTTACCCTTATTAGACACTTTGTTGTTTTGACGCACAGATTTGGCCAGCTTGGCACGTAGCTCATCCAAAGTGGGCTTTTTGGGTGAAGACGGAGCAGCCTTGGAAGTAGTCTGCTGAAATTAAACGATAATTGAAGGGATGGGATTACGGATATCGTTTCGTATTTACCTTATTGGTATCACAATTATCCATAGAATCATCCAGCACAATAACTGTATTGGCAAGGTTGCTAGGCGCCACCACAACGGGCAACTCTTGGCGCAAATCCACATCCTCGCTGCCAAAAAGTCTGCAAAAATAATAATTAGAAATGATCAAAATCTAATCTAACTCTCGTTCGTCCCACTCTTGACTTACGCATCTAATTTGGCCGATTTACTGCGTTTCTGCTGCGGTGGTTGTTCTTGCTCATCGGCTAATTCCGGTGTTACTTGCTCAGCTGGTCGCTTCTCACCTTGTACCAGCATCAACTTGCTAATGGATTGTTGCAACACATCCGATGATACATTACCCAAGGAGCCGGCTGGCGTTGGCGAGGATTGCTTGCCTGTGGCTGGTATTAGCACTGCTGCTGTTGATAGATTCGCTGTAGATTTTTCTAATTTATTTACGAGTTTTTGTATTTTGAACGACACTTTTGCGGGCAATTTGGATGAAGAGACGCTACTAGTGGCTACATTTGTTGTTGCTGAAGTGCTGCTGGTGGGACGGGCGGCTGCTCCTGTATCTTCGGTAGAGAGTGAAGGAGGAGGCGGCGTGGGTGGCCGTCTCAAATCAATGTCCATTAGCGGCGGACTTGGAGTCGGGGCTGGAGTTGAAGGAGGAGCAAGGCCTAGTTCAAGTATGTGAAATTTATCTAGAAATTTGCGTTTGGTTTCTTTCGTTTCTTTTCTTACAGTTTCTCTTTTTGGCACACAAAATAAAAAAAAAAAAAAGAAGTAGAAACTAAAAACAAAATGGGAGGGAAAACTCAAAAAAGGAAATCAACACCAGGCACACAACACAATCAAGGCTAGAGAAATTAGTGGAAAATTAGCTCAAATCATAAGAAAAATGCTAGAGGAGAACCTAGGGCCAAAAATCCAGGTTAAGAGTAAACAAATCATAAGGGGGGAAAAGTGCCGTTCTACAAATACAAAATAAATCAAATATATATATATATAAAGGTATATACAATTAAAATATACAACCAGCAGACGACTCGTTTGGTAAATATTATAAAAAAAGAAAACCAACTACAATTGCAATTCTTAAAGTAAGTTTAAGTTTACACGTGTTAACAACAAATTCAAACTGCAGCAGTCTTTATTTAATTCTTTTTTCGTTTCGTTTTGTAAAAGTTTTAGTTTATCCTTGCAACTAAATCGATTTATATTTCTTTTTGTTTATCAGGTACAACAATTGATTCTTCACAGTTTTGTTTCTTTTTTAACATTTAAACTTAAAATTACACCAAAAGGCGGCACCATGTGGCTATATGTTTTGCATTTAAATTAAAACAACTGGGAATGCAAAAGGGTTTCAAACATATTTTTATTATTTCAAATTGAAAGAAATTTCTGTGTATTTTTTTAAGGTTTTGTATTGTTTAAAGAGCTTCTTAAGTATTAAGTTTGTTTATTTTATATAGAATTAAATTTGTTTTGTTTGCATAATCAACCTTTTGTGATCAAAGAAACCAGAGGAATGTTCAGAAAGCTTATAGTAAATATAGATCAAAGACCTATCCCAGCTAATTCCCACCAGCTTACGATTTTTTAGAAGAGAATGTGCGAGCTTAAACCTTTTACTCTGTGGCTACGTCGACGCGTTATGATAAAACAAAAATTGGACAGCTGGAGCAAAACATGGACCAAGCCATTGTTGAATCCTATCAGCTTTGAGTAGCAGGGCATTTAAAGGATGTTAATACAATCAATCGTACCATAATCGTCAAGCCAATTCCAACGCAGCTCCTCTTCTTATTGAGAGTTCAAGTTAAAAAGCAACATTAGCATGTCAGTTATTGAACAGCCTGCTCTCCCTGAGCATGAATAAATTTGCAATAATCTTCCTACTACCCAATTTGAGGTATCATGATACAGGAGCATGTTCAGTATGGAACAGATGGAACTGAAAAGATTGTTTTTATTTTACTTATAAAACATTTTATGAAGAAAATAACATATTGGTAAAGAAAATCTATGGATGAACAACGAATTGATCTTCGATGATCGCAATAGATCAAAGCTGGAAAGATATTGGGGTTGACGAGGGAGTTCGATTTCCGCGGGCGAGAAATGCATTAGTCCTACTGCGCTCAGAATGAAAACAAACACAAATGAACAAAATATATCTCAAGCAAGAACAACTACAAGAAATAGAGCCCCAATTTTTGTTTGTGCGTGTGTGTTTGTGTGCCGCCGTTGATAGCGAAAGGCGTTCGGCCACTGCGAGCGAGGCGAGTGCTGACTTAGCATGTTGTTGCTTTTTAATAGGAGAGAGTGAAGAGTCACATATGATGTAGCTCGGAAGGAAAGATAGCAGAGCAAGCACATAAATTTGTTATTGCTTTGTGTAGGCTTATGGCGCGCGACCTGTATAAGCGTCAGCTATTCTTTTGCGTTAAACAAATACGAATGCGTGGCTTGCGGTATGGGCTAGGGCACCCCAGTTTTAGATCTATGGTTTCTTGGTGGAAATTTCTTAGAATTTTCCGTACATTTCGTTGACTTTTTTCCACCCATATAAATCGACCTCCTTATATACATTTCTGAACTATTTATCAGAATAAACACTTTTGAATGAAGTCTACCAAAAGTTTGATCAGTATTTTTTAAACGACTGCCATTTTTTACTTTTTCCAGCTGTAGCTATTGTAGGGAATTTTTTTTTGTTTTGCATATTTTTTAAGGTTATTTTGGTGGAGCAATGTCTTTGCTGAAGCTGAACAAGCATACATTTTTTCGTGGGTTGCAAGAACACGAATCAATTTCATGACAAGTTGCCGTGGAAGTGGAATTTAAAACCTAAAGCACGTTTTAAGGCCTGTCTGCCACGATTGCGAAAGTTCTACTAAACCGATTTTGATGAATTGTGACAGAGTTCGTCGCGTCCGAATTTAAAGTGTACACAAGAGCCCTCCTCTACAGTAGCGATATCGATTCTATATTAATTATCCGGAAAACCATTTTTTGTAGTATTTTTTGTTAAACCGTTTGTCCGTTGTCATGTTGTCATAAATTGTCAAATAGCAGTTCTTCATTTTCGAATAAAATTTAAGTTTTTGATTGGGATAAGGACGATATAAAGGCGTTTATACTAACCAATTTTCCGTTTTACTTTTGGATTACTTCCTACTACTGTGAAGGACGATAACTTTTAATTTTTCCACGTATGGACAAATTAAAAATTTTGTATTTTTCTTCAAAAAATTGTGTAGCCAAATACAAAAAACAGAATGAACAAATCTTTTGTCTTTTGGACCCCCTGAGTTGGCTACTTTCTCAAATCTTTATGATGTTCGAACGAGAAAACCATTAATTTCATTGCCTAAACGTAGTAATTACGTTAATTACATTAAGAACTTGTTTTTTGTTGCAAAAGAGAGCTGTATAAGCTCCTATATTGTTGGTGTGTCAACGTCGTTGCCGCAGAGGGCTCTTGTATGCACAGAAAATAGGAACGTGGCGGACTCTGCAGTAAAGGGAAACTTTTTTACTACAGTATTATAGTTTAATGAACGCTTGTTTTCGCCGTTTCTTTTTCTTAAGCTTGGATTGTGAAAGAAGTGTCTTGCCCGATAAACCACTAACAGAGTTTCAACAAATTCAGCAGTGACAACTTGGAGGAAAAAAAACGACCAAAAACTGCGAATCGCTTTGTGCTCAATGCTCGTCCCCCTAAAAATTTTACTTTCAAATGCACCAGGGAATTCAGTTTCTTGGCGAAACTAATACGGCCCAGTCTGCGTTGCTAAAACGCGCCCGATTTGGCCAATTACTTAATTTCCATTAAGAATTCCAATCGAATTATTCTTTACCTATCCTTGCGATCCATTGATATCATCAGTGAACTTGCACCAACACCCCACCCACCTGCCTAAGCCAACTGTGCCGCCAATTTGGTTTGTAATTTCTGCTAAATCCATCTACTTGTTCTTTACTTGGTCTACGAACTGGTTTGTTGGCTAACCAATGTGAGATTAGGATTAAAAATTGATTCTTACGTTTGTCTAAATCATTTGCTGGTGTTGCTGCAGCTGCTGCTGCTGGCAATGCTGACGATACGGGTGGAGGTTTAGCAACCGACATCTTGACTGGTGGTTCTGGTGATTTACGCATATCCACGTCCATGAAAATGGGCGAACGACTCCGCGAACGCGCAGAGGAAGAGGGTTTGCCACGTGTTGAGGTTGATGATTTACTTGAGGCAGCATTGCGCTTTGATTTGGATGGTGAACTGGCTGGCGAGCTGCTCTTCCGTTTGCTTGAAGCTGTCGATGTTGTGGGTGAACCATTGCGAGCATAACGATCGGAGGGCTCTTTGGAGGAGCTTTTGGATGAGCGTTTGTTAGGCGAGTTGCCACTCTTATGCCTTCCATCCGAACCCGAAGAAGAGGAAGAAGCTGTCGAGCTCTTGGATTCACTGCGCTTGCGACTAGAACTTGCTGAGGAGCCGGAACTGTGATGTGAGTTGCTGGCGCTGCTTTTGCTGGAGCGACTGCTGTTGCTGTTACGGGTGGGTGACTTGCTGCGAGAACGACTAGATTTGTGTGAGGATTTGGCTTCCAGACGCGGATCCGAGCGTATGGGTGCGGCCATTTGTGTGGGCTGAGACTGCATTTGGCGTGCCAAGCGAGGATCTCGCTGACGCACGGAATTTAGCAGTGCGGGATTGACTGGATGCACTTTCGGCTTACCAGTAAATGGCTAAGGGAATTTTAAATTGAATTAATGTGAAGGAAAATATAATTCATGCCCGAAACTTACAGGTGGTGCCACCGGTAGACTAGGCAAAGCCATTGGGGCCATAGGACGTACGTGACGCATGCCCAGGCCCCCATCCATGATGGGCGGACGCATGTTAATTGCAGCCGCGGGCGCTGGCATTATTAAATCGGCAGCCACCGTAACGGTATCTGCGGCCTGACTAAGTTGCTTTTTGGTCTGCTCTAGCTCCAATTCCAATTTACGCCTCTTCAGCTCCAACAGCTCGCGGGTCTTGGCGTGAAGAATCTCCTCCATATCGCTGTGGAGTGAGGGTACAGGAAGGCCCTAATGGAATAAAGGCCAAAAGCTGATCACTCATCAAGTGGGGGGACATTAAAGAAATCGTCTTACCGTTTTAAGAAAATTCGGATTAACATGAATGGATGGATTCACATGTATCTTGGAAGGCTGCTTGGCGGTAATGGGCCAATTATTGTCCAGGCGCTTGACCTTGACATCTAGATCATACATTTTGGATGGCGGAAAAACCTCATTCCAGGTCTGACGCAAAGCATACATGCGCTCCCTCACCCTTTCGAGGACTTGCGACTGAGAATGTTGAACCTAAAAGAGGAACGATTTGATGTTAGTAATTTGTAGATAGTTTTCGATATTGAATCACTCACCGATTCAAAGGCATGCAGAAATATGTTGACAATGCATTGCCCAAACAGCTGGACGTAGCTGCTTTTCACATTCTTTATTATCGAATCAATTAAATATAAGATGGGCAATTTGAATTCGGGCGGCACCTGTTTGGGAATGGTGGGTAAAAATATACATATAGAGGTGGATAAGAATCAAGAGGAAAATAATAAGGCAACAACTAGCGAAGAAGAAGGACAAGGCAAAGAGATTTGTAAGCAGAAGCACAGACACATCACCAACCCAACGAAGACGACGACGGCAGCTGGAACTCCAATGTTGAGTGTGGAGAAATCCGAAAATACGTGTTTGGATTACACAAATTGTTGAATTTAGGATTTATTATTTGAATGTTTTCCAATTAAAATTTTTTAATATTTTATGCTTTAATTTATATCAGACTGAGCCAAATCTTAAAAGAAGCTTAAATCGGAAATTGGTTGCAAGTAGCGAGGCAAGTAACATCTATCAATTTGCCCAATTAATCAGGGGTCCGTTCTCGTCCTCGAATCTAGTTTTGATTTCTACGAAACTATGGACAAAAATTAAGATAAAACAAAAGTTGAAGTGAAAAAACGAATAAAATATTCAGTTTTCAGAAATGGAAATAATATTTTAAAATTTTGTTTGAAAGTCAACATAAAAAGCGGGTAGATTCTGTATAAACAGCAGCAAATGTATTACATGTTGTCTAAAATAAAGCCTGGGTAATGTAAAGAAGGTACCGCTGTCCGATTCCTAAAGCAGATTAAAATAATAGAAATAGAATAATAGAGCTTTAATTAAAAACAGACAAACATATGGAGCCCGGACACGAAAGTGGGAGAGGCAAAAAAAAAGACCTAAATATTTTAATACAGCTCCGAAATCGCTCTAGACCCAAACATTTAGGGCCCTGTTCCGAATTCCGAGTCGATTTCCGCGTAAACGTACGTATTTTGAGTGCAAGTTGTATAAACGTAAATGTAAGTGACAAGCTAATCTGTGAATACTAGATTCCATCGTGTTTTTCTCTCGAATTGAATTCACTTGGGATGAAGCAGTCGGTTTCAGCTGCTCAAACAATTCCGAGTTTTGTTATACCTGATCTAGTAGCCGTAGCTATAATTCTCACTTTTTATACCTCGTTATTAAATTCGACTGCAAAATTCTAACGTTTACACGAAAATCGACTCGAAATTCAGAACAGGCCCGTTAGTTCCTTTTTGAGTTGAAAGCGATTTGGGGAGCTATTATTGGCATTGTAATATTTTTTATGTTGTGTTAAAAATTGTATTATTTTCCTTATTTCTTTTAATGAATTCCCTTAATAATTATTTTACCGAAATGTGTATTTCATCTCTTTTTTTTACAATTTGGTGGTTGTTGTTGTTGTTTTGTAGGTAGACGTTTCGGGGATTTTTTTGTTTAAAATAAAAGACAACTTGATGGCAATTGTTTAAATATTCTCTCATTTTATTGCATTTTTCAGTTAATTATTTTTGTTTTTTTGGGAAAGAAAACTAGAAGAAGAAAGATTAAGCATCTTACCTTTGTAGAGGAGTTTAAAAATCAGTCTCAGCTTAAAAAAAAAACCAATTAAGGAATTAACACAGTCAAACTTCCCTAACTTGAATCACAATTATTCCACAAGATGTGTGCTTTGGAGAACCTTCTAAATCAGTGGTGCCCAAAATGCCAAAAGCCTATCCCGTGGGATAGGAACGCATAGAGAGAGAGAATACGTCTCACAACGAGACCTTTAGGCGATTTCTTTTCTCACGAGGCATTTGTTTGTTCCCTGCAGTGAAATTTTCAACTAGTAACAAAAAAATACTGTCATACACCTAGTTAGAATACATGTAGAATTAAACTGGTAGCAAAATTGCTAAATTTGGAAGAGTTGGGCAACAACAAACATTAGCTTCCGAAGAAATTCTCGTTTAAAATACTAATTTGAGGTAGTTGTAATTAAATTGTAATTGAGCTGATTGCAAACGAATCGGTAATGAGTCGATATACTACCATTATACTGCGCAGCGATACAAACAGACTGTCATAAGGAACACACAAGGGTCAACTGGTATTTTTCTGGTTGCAAATGGCTGCTGAAGGCGACAATTCTCTTGCACCTATGCCATTTGTCATTAAACTGGTTGCTAATGGCTGCTAGATGGGACAATTCTCTTCCGCCTATGCCATCTGGCATTACACTGGTTGCAAATGGCTGCTGCCGGGGACAATTGTCACATTCCTATGACATGCCTGTGTAAAATGGACGACTTCAATACATGGATTTGGATATGAAGTGCAACCAGTTGCAAGTTTTTAGCGACCGATACATTTCTGGTTGTAAACTAGACACTTTCTCTGCAGGGTTTGCTTGTTGTCATGTTTGATGTCAGGGTTCGTTACAAGCATTTTGATAAGCTTGAAAATGATTATTTGACTACCACTGCTCGGAAACCTTCATTTCTGGGTTAGGTCAGTATGATTTGATAAGTATGCGGGATATGACAAACTAATAAATGATTGTTAATAGTCGCTTTGTACTTTGCTATACATATTTAGTTTTTCAAATGGTTGACATCGACGTATCTTCGACGTTTGCTATCGACAACGGAGTCTGTGAATTAAGTTGACATTCAGAAAGCTTATTTTCTTTGTAGTAACAGTACAATGTTGACAAAACGACGACACCGTCGTATCAAGTCAACTATTTACATGTTACGCTTGACTATCTTTTGTTTAGGTATTGTTCATATTCCAAATACTTTGTCTTTTTATAACACTTTTTTTTCTAATGAATTTCTATTGGCTAGTCGTAGTCTTTCTAGACACGTAAGTTTTTTCTTTCACCCTTTTGGTCAAGAGCTCTAAATCCTTAATATAAGGTTGTCAAAAAAGTCTTGCGGTATTTCCGCAAGCTTGTCTTTGCAAGCGCGTAGTTCTAGTTGTATTCGTCGCATCGGTTCACGCTAGAGCTTTTTGGAAAGCTCTTTTCACGCGCTAACACGTGTTTGATTTATTGTTGTTTGTTTTTAGTCGTTCGTGAGTTATAGCGTCGCAAACATGGAGCAAAATAAAGAGAAAATACGGCATATTTTACAGTACTACTACGATAAAGGCAAAAATGCATCTCATGCTGCCAATAAAATTTGTGCAGTTTATGGACCCGATACAGTTTCCATTTCCACCGCACAACGATGGTTTCAACGTTTTCGTTCTGGTGCAGAGGTGATCGAAGATGCGCCACGGTCCGGAAGGCCTGTCGTCGAAAATTGCGATAAAATCGCTGAATTGATCGAAAGAGACCGGCATAGTAGCAGCCGTAGCATCGGCCAAGAGCTGGGCATGAGTCATCAAACCGTTATAAACCATTTGAAGAAGCTTGGATTCAAAAAGAAGCTCGATGTATGGGTGCCACACGACTTGACGCAAAAAAAACATTTTTGCCCGTATGGATGCATGCGAATCGCTTCTGAATCGCAACAAAATCGACCCGTTTTTGAAGCGGATGGTGACTGGCGATGAAAAGTGGGTCACTTACGACAACGTGAAGCGCAAACGGTCGTGGTCGAAAAGCGGTGAAGCTGCCCAGACGGTGGCCAAGCCTGGATTGACGGCCAGGAAGGTTCTTCTGTGTGTTTGGTGGGATTGGCAGGGAATCATCCACTATGAGCTGCTCCCCTATGGCCAAACGCTCAATTCGGACCTGTACTGCCAACAACTGGACCGCTTGAATGCAGCACTCATGCAGAAGAGGCCATCTTTGATCAACAGAGGCCGAATTGTCTTCCATCAGGACAACGCCAGGCCACACACATCTTTGGTGACGCGCCAGAAGCTCCGGGAGCTCGGATGGGAGGTTCTTTTGCATCCACCGTATAGTCCGGATCTCGCACCAAAGTGATTACCACCTATTTCTGTCCATGGCGAACGAGCTTGGTAGTCGGAAGTTGGCCACAAGAGAGTCCTGTGAAAATTGGCTCTCCGAGTTTTTTGCCAATAGGGAAGCGAGCTTCTATAAGAGGGGCATTATGAAGTTGGCATCTCGTTGGGAACTCGTCATCGAACAAAACGGCGCATATTTGACTTAAATCGCATTATTATAACCAATTTTATGAACAATTGAAAATTCAATAAAAATACCGCAAGACTTTTTGACAATTTCGTCCTTAAACCTGCACACATATTAATATAAAAGCTTTAGCTCAATAGATGTCATTTTATGTCTCACACTTTTTAATTAGGAAACGTTACTCAGGCGTAGGACAGCCTTGCCTACCTGACCTTTTAGCATTATCCAAAATAAAGCCGAGGATACCTCAAGTTTGAGCTACTATCAATAATATACTATCAATATACTGTCTAATAGAAAA
The DNA here is from genome assembly GCA_018904235.1 of Lordiphosa stackelbergi. Classification (NCBI taxonomy): domain Eukaryota; kingdom Metazoa; phylum Arthropoda; class Insecta; order Diptera; family Drosophilidae; genus Lordiphosa; species Lordiphosa stackelbergi. Next base: position 28,266 of record JAEIFU010002448.1, read on the forward strand.
AATTATGATTTAGACCTAAATTGGCATAAGTATAGAAGCATCGCAAGCTAAGCCTGACAGCAGTAGACTAGATTAAGGAACACTACGCTGGGTTGGCCGTCTACATTACGAATGGACTTTGGTAAACGCCTATTCATTGACAGACTATGGAATTTTCAATTAAGCTCTTCAAGTTGGAGAAGTTTGACATTAGTTATAATTGCTGGGTGTTTATTTATACCCAAGAAACCAAGGAAATTTCAATATAAATCAAAATCTTCGTTGGTTTCCTGTTAAACAAATAAACACCATAGAACTAAACAGTTAAGTTGCTAAGCAAAAACACACTTTGGACTTGGAGAATCTGTTCTGCCGAGGACACGTCGTCTGGGGATTTACTTGTCTGTGTGTTTGGTGTGTGTGTGTACTGAAAAATGTTTGGCGTTTTTTTGTTAACCTGGCTAATGTAATATTCCACCACTCGAACTATGACATGGGCATAGTTAATGTTCTCCTCGGCCAGCATGGTCAGCATATTGATCAGGGGCTTGCTATTGCAATTCAAATCCTGCAGACTGGACAAATACTCCTCACCAATGCGTCGCTCATCGTCGCGATACGTTTGAAATATTTGTTCCATATTTGGGACCAGTTTGTAGAGCAGATTTTATAAGGTTGACTCAAAATCGCAGTTGTTCAAAGTTTCAGCTGAAAATGAGATGGAAAAAAATATTTAAAATTAGTCTGGGGAAAAACAAAGAAGCAGCGAAATAAACAATAATTATATGCAAGAGATAACAAATTTCTGCGAATTTTTGCTTTGTTGTTGATATCACGAGCGTCTACACACACACACGCACACATACATACACTCTCACCCTTGGGCACAAAAAATTCAATATGGCGGCAGTCAGTGAGACATCATTTTTCACCAGCCGCAAAATCTTGAAAACTCACCTTTAATGTGGAATTTTCACATTTCTTACAACAACCAATGCTAAATGTACACTCTTAAGTTGTTTTATCATCAAATTATTTAATTTTTGTCATTTTTTTTAGGAATTTGATCAAACCCAGCCACGTTTATGCCAACACATTCACACGCACATGCCGTAAATTGAATTGCATTTTTAAGACAATTTTCCCCATTTATAAACATACCTTTCTGGTTAATACATTTGTACAGCCAGTTTAGCACACTTTATTGCTATAAACAACAATATTTAAGCACTTTAAACAATGAAATTTGAAGAGTTTGAAAACTTTCATGTAACAACTGCGATGTGTATTTTTGTAAGTGTGTGTGGTGTATACGTATTTAGAGATGAGCACTCTATCGATAGTTGGAAACTGTAGGGTTGCCAGACTGTGACAATTGTTATTGGTGTGAAGAACTAGTGAATCACTCATAATTAAGGTTGTTGTTTTGGATTTTGGGCAAAATGGACGAAAGCGACACTTACCTGTATAGTGCCTACCAGGTGTCTATTATACCCACTGACCTACATCATGAGGAAACCATAATCAAAGCAGCCCAGTCCCTGGACACATTACACAAACATCTCAACTCGATATTCGAGAGAATCGATTTGAGGATTTCGAGAAATGTGGCTCGAGTGCAGGATTTAAGCACGCGTGTGAAGGCAGCGCAGTTGTGCATCGACTCACAGTTGGCTGGCTCCAAGCGGGCCATCAAAATCTACGCGCCAGCCCGTTTTCCGGCCAGCGAGGTGCTCCTGGGCAAGATACCAGCCACATTTCCACAGGTAGCCCCAAGGCTAATGGAGGAGCAACAGCCGACAGAGGCAATGCAGCGAGGCAGTTCATCCACCTCCGAACTGAAGCCGGGTGATGAGGAGCTGGTCTTCTTTCATGTGCGGGCCGAAGAGCAGCATGAGACACCGCTGGTCAGCGAGCGGAAGATGACAAATCGAACGGCCGGACTGGGTGCTCTGCGACTGTCGGGGGTTAAGTCTGTGCCCTCGTTGCTTCGTTTCAATACGAATGAGTTCGCCTATGGGGAAGATAGCAACGCCTGGAAGAGATCCCTGCCACCGCAAAGCCAAAAAAGGACCGTGGGCAAGCCCCTAGAAGCGGAACAGCAACTGCTGGCACCGGCTCCACACTCACTGCAACATGGTGCCACAAAGCTAGCCACTCCGGCCGGAGATTTGCGTTATACGCCTGCGGCTCTGGCGGCTCCAGCAATTGATGTGCCCCTGGATTTGCCAGATCTGCCAGGCATAGCGAATGATTTGCAATATGAGCCGGTGGAGGAGAAAATGCAAATAGCACCATCTCAGCAGTATGCGGATTTGCCAGAGCTGCCAGAATTGCTGGAGTTGGAGGAGCAGGAGATTACAGTTGAAGCGGTGGCTGCTCAGTCCTTTCCCATGCCGGTCAAAAGGTCAATGGGTTCAGGCGGAAGTCCAACAAGAGCAGCAGCTCCACCTCCTCCACCACCACCACCACCTCCGCCTCCTCCTCCTGCCCTCTCCCCACTGCCAAAAAGGCATTTCTCACCACCTCCTCCCCCTTTCCAACTGATGGGGTAATCAAGCCCATTTCCCCCTCACAAAATACGCCTCTAAATATGCCTCCGGTACCGCCTTCTGCACCCGAAGACCCACGCTCAGAACTGATGGCCGCCATCAGAAATGCAGGCGGGGCCCTTGGTGGACGACTGCGTTCACAAGCAGCAGCTCCAGTGGATGCTGTGGACACGGCCAGACACAAGGCAGGTGCCGCCAATGCTACGGGCGATCTGATGGCTGATCTTCACCAAAAGCTAATGCTGCGACGCAAAGGAATCTCTGGTAGTCAGCAACCCAACGAACCTGCACCCGCTACAGGTAATCCCATGATGATGCAGTTGTCGAGAGTTATTCCACCACCAGTGCAGCCGCGCAAGGGTGCTGCGTCCAGTGATGAGGCAAGGTCAGACGAGGATGATGTGTGGACGGAATGAAGAAATTAACTGAAACGGAGGGATTCTAGCTTTAGCACCTAATCAAGTGCCTTGCCCGGCTTTAAGCACCGTAGCCTAAACATTATATGCCACAGCGAGCATGCAAAATTAGTAAAAAGTTAACAATAAATCAAATTAAGCAGCTTTTTTTTAGCTTTTTATTGTCTAGAAAAACTTATAGATAACACATGTTTATTATATCTAAATTATGGTTCAGCCTTGGGCGACTACTCCAAGACTAGCTAAAATACTGAAAGTTAATGTTGTCCAGGGCACTAAGTGCTTAATGAGGACTAAGGCAATAGGGGTGAATTACTAAGGATAGATCTAGAATTAAAAGAGAATTAATATATGATTCTAAAAGAAAAGAAAATTTACATTTCAAATGTAAGTATACGCTACAGGAAAACCCACAATCCGAGTAAAAACCTGCATTACAATAAGGATTTTTGTTGTTTATAACTAAAACTATGAAAACAACCTACAAAAACTAATAACTGAAAAGAGAAGAGAGAGAAAGAGAAAAGAGCTGAAACGAAAGGAAAGTATGGGAGGTATTTACCGGGGAAGGAAGAGACGGGGAAGTTGAGCCAATCTATGGGGTCAAAATTTACTGATTTATATTATAAACTAGCTCATTCGGATCTAGGGACAATCGTTTTCTATGGTAGAAAATGAGATTGCCCCACCGAATCGTGCATAATTCATAATTTTCTTATTTGATATATAATGGAGCGTGAGAGGGTCTCTAGCTCCTCTGCCCAGGGCTCGACGGATGACTCGTCTCTCAAAGAGACGCAGATCTTCCATCTGCCTGGATTTTATATTGAACCACGCTATGTGTCCATGAACTAGTATTGGTTGTACTAGTTTCTTGTACACAAGCGAGCATGTCCTAATAAGTCTAATAAGGCCTCGGGACGGTCGGGCTCGCCGCCAAAGGCCTAAATATATGGCTAATGTGGCTAAGTTGGATCTTAGCTCTTCTAAGGGTATGTTCTACATGACTCTTGAAGTTTAACTTCTGGTCATATATGACACCTAGATACTTTATTTCGGACTTTATTGCAATAGGGGTCCTAACATTTATATAGATTTTCGGATTAAAGTGACGTGCATTTCGATATATGTGCGATCGAATTGGACCTCGGAATATGCAGCCTTAGCATTTGCGCAGTAGAGGGATGACCTTGGCTCTCTTTCGAAATCCGGAAGGTCGGCTAAATATATAAATATATATATATACAGTTGCGGCAAATAAAATAGCACTGCGTCATATAAAATTCTTTTGATGCAATACATCTTTTGTTTTTTTTGTAATTGGTTTAATAATTTTGTTGTACAGTATAGGCTTACATGTGATCTCTCTGAGAGTAATGTGTTTATGCTCAATTTGCTAACGGTTTTTTCTGTATAAGGCATCTCAGCAAACGAAGTGCAAAACAGAGCGGCAAAAAAATAGCACTGATAACGGATTTTTGAGATTCCGAGGAACAGACTGCAGGTGTTCGGCGACATGATGATTGTTGTTGTGTCTGCGGACAGTAAATGCGTCGTATTCCAAAGTCGAGTCGCCACACTATCAGTTAAAAAAATAAGAAGATTAAAAAGGGAAGAAAGGAGGACGAGAGACTTAGGTATTAGTTGTGTAGTTCCTCCTGAGAGTTAATCTCGCATTTCACCTTCTTCGTCATCATCCTCCATGCCCTTGATGTACAGCACATTGTTGCAGCGTATCAGCACCTCGCCCAGATTGCCGGTCACCGAGCCCTCAATCACCTCCTCCGTGTTGGCCAATTGCATGTTCATGTAGCCATCCACCGAGACCAAAAAGCCCTTGTATTCCTGGCCCCATTTGAGTTTCACCAGCACGGGTTTGCCTGTTAGACCATTCAGGAATGGTTTGGGATTAATGGGCATGCCAGCCGACATTTTGATTTGTTTATATTTTGCGTGTTTTTTGGAAATGGAATGAAAATTGTGAAAAATGCAAACTCGCCGGCGAAGCGTGCAAAGAGAGTTGCCAGACCTTAGTAAGGCAGAATACCAAAATACAAAATTGCACCATTTGGTAGATGGTCACCCTGATGGTCCAACGGGGTGGCCATCCCGATCAGGTTCAAACTTATTTTCAAACATCTATATCAAATGGTGACATCACATGACCCCCAGGGACTTATCGCCCAAATTTCATTTGGACGATAAGTCCGAATATAATCGGACGTAATGCCCAAAATTTTTTTGGCCTTACGCCCAAATTTTTAAAAAACTAAATTTTAAGTCAGTAGAATTAGTTGTGTAGTGGCATATCAAGCCGTACAGACTTTTCGAATGATATTTATTTTATATTATATTTTTTTATTTTGCTGAAATTTTTTTTTTTGAGATTTTAAGCATAGAAAGATTTTCAGTTGGAAAAGTCTCATTATATATATTATTATTATTACTATTTTTAAAGAGCAGCATTAAACTGTTAATAAAATGTGCTTGAAATTGTTTTAATAAAATGAGGTAGGTTGTTCCAAAGCTACATGGCATTATAATACAAAAAAAGGTTTAGAGCTCTTCAGTTTGCATCTTCAGGACACCAAGTTTTTGACGATGCCAAATTTAGCAAATCAAATAAATATGAAGTTCCTTTTTAAATATAATTTTTGCAAAGTTTAAATATTTTACTTAACCTTTGGATTAAGTAGATGGTTCGTGTGTATTGTAACATGGTCAGTTAGATTGAGATAATATACGTACCCAGATATGTTATTAAATGCTACTTTTATTTTATTATAACTAGTCATATCACAGTTCGTGCAAATATATCTATCCCATATGACAGTGTTGAAATAAGGAAAGCTTTCAGATACCTAAATTTAGAAGGCTGAAGTGTTTAGTGTGGTCGAGCGCCCCTACAGCAAAATACCTGAACCAAGTAATGTGGTTCCTATAGCTTTGAACTCCTTTTATTTTAAAATTTATTTGAATAAATGGGGAGGCGCACTTGCTTATCTTCGGTGTTTTTGCTCAGATCTAGATAGATAGATTCAAACTTAAAAATAGTGCCCTGACAGTTTTGAGGTTAAGGAGGAGGAGTTCGCCAAATCTGAAGCAAACTTTATTTGGGTACGGTATCAACAACAATAATATACGTTTAATTTTTCACTTTTACAAACAATAATTTGAAATTTCACAGTCTCTGTTATCCCAGAACTTAAATCATACAGGCTTATTCTCAATACCACTTCAGTTTTGTATAAACCTTAGTACGTTAAACTCTATGTTATATGAAAGGTGACAATCATATCTACGGTTACTGGATCCGATTTCAGTAAAAGTGGAATTGCTCAAGCAGTTGAAACTGACCGATCAATGTCAAGTGGATTCAATTCGTAAGAAAAGGGAAGCCTTGATCTAGTAACTACAGATTTCCTTTACACCTTTTATTTAAATTTATAAAAGTAAGCAGGCCAATTCAAACGTTTATACGAAAACCGAAGTGGAATTGGGAGCAGAACTGAAATTTTTTTTCTAATCATGTAAAAGATCTTAATTTTTAAAGTCCCTGCTGAAAGCGATCATCTTTAAGATATCTATTGTTTTTGTTTTCTAATGAATGTTGTTTTTTTAATATATAAAATATTCAAAAGCATAAAAAATGTATAGACAATTGTACCGGATTTAATGACAATTTTCCAGTATAAAAGAAGATTGTAAACCTGTCTGATCCTCTTTAAAATGGGGTTAGTTGGAGTTTTTTGGGTCCATCGAATTGAACTACGAATAGAACGCTTCAAATTTATAACCTCCCGAATCAAGCACCAACTGTTTTAATAAAAGATTTTTCTTAATTAAAGTCTAGATTTTCGTAAAAAAGAGAATTAAAACTGCACGCATTTAATCTACTAGATCTACCTTAATTTAAGCAGTCAGCTTAAAACCGCTCAACTTTTGTCAGCTAATATAGTTGTAGGCATATTTGTGGTACTCCACGTACATATAAAGGCATGCAGTTTTAATTCGAAATGCGAAGCGAACTCCATCGAGTAAAAATAGTTCATAGTACATATATTGACCTCCTGTATACATTTTTTTCCACAATTTTCTTGGGTTTTAAAATATTTTGTTATTCGCCCTGAACATTATGAATAGTATTCCTTAACGTACTATGTTTTTTTTTTAAATGTACATTTCCTGTGAAATCACCGACCAAACACAATTACATAAATGTGTCAGTGGATCTAGGCTATTACATATTTCCTGTATATGAAATCCATTCTTATGGAAACACCTTCCCTGGGGGAACTGTTTGCATTTCGAATTTAAAATTTATTTCCCTTTCCATTTTCCAGCGTGCTTGGAATGGCTTAACTGAACGTGCTGAGCTACAAAGCCAAGGCATTACACCCAAACGACGCGCCAAAAGGACCTTACCAAACCATAACACACCCACTCCAGCACCTGCTTTGGACAATTACAAAACCACTGCCAGATTTATCACTACTGAACTGGATTTTGTTGCCTTATTGGGTGAACATTTCACCCAAATCCATCATTCCAACAGTCCCCACATTTGCCTAACTGGCTTACACACCTGTGGTAATTTAGCTGCCACTTGCCTTCAAGTGTTCCATTCACAAACCAATTGCCGCATCCTTTGCAACATTGGCTGCTGCTATCATTTGATTAAGGAATCCTTTTCGCAACAGGAACACTTTGGCAATCAGTCATTGATGGACAAGCAAACTGATTTTGGTTTCCCTCTAAGTCGCTACTTGAAAGATCGTCACATAAAATTGGGTCGCAATGCACGTATGCTCGCAGCTCAATCTATAGAACGTACTGTTCATGGCCAGGATTTGCCGAATATGACGCTCTACTATCGTGCCTTACTCGAATTGTTGGTCAGCCGGCTGGCACCGCATCTTAGCAATGAATTACAGGTGGGAAAAGTGCGAAAATTTGATGATTTTCCGGATTATATACAAAAATGTGCCCACAAATTGAATGCCACTTGGCTTGCAGATGTACAGAAGAAAGAATTGGAAATGTTGCTACAAGATTACGCTCAGGATAAACATTATTTGGACTTGTTTTATATGCTACGCATGACATTTGCCCCGGTGCTGGAGAGTTTAATACTGTTGGATCGTTTGTTGTACTTGAAGGAATTGGATTATGAGCGCAGCTATTTAATTGACTTGTTTGATGCGGTTATATCGCCCAGACATTTTGCTATAGTGGCGTTTAAGTAAGTGATTAATTGATGCTAAAAGTGTGAAATGTCTATAATTATTGTTAGGCATGCAAAGGGGTAATTATAATAAATATTGTAAATTGTTTTGTAATGCGTATCCTAAAAAAGTAAAGAAAATTAAATATATTTTGGTTATCATTTTGCATTTAGCTTTTTATTTGGTTCACTGTTGTAATTATTTTATAATATAGCTCTCCCAAGCACTTTACTATCTCCTATATGTATATGGACATTTTCATTTTCCCCTCAGCACTTCAAAGTCGCATGAGCTGGTGCCTATTTATAATCAAATCAACAACTGAGATTGACACAGAAGTACGAGTATAAAAACGCCAGCAGTAGACGAATTGGTTTTAAGTAGTGAAACAGTGTTTAATGTCGGAGCACGACACGCGCAACTGAAAATAAAAAGTTCCACTGGCCTAGACAAAAATGTAGGATATGAAAAAAGGAAAGCCCAAATGGGCTCAAATTCAAAGATTAAAACCGCAAAGGAAACCGTAACCGTTAACCGCTAAAAGCACTTTAAAATTTGTAACCGAAACCGTGTGAAAATAGATTCAGTCTGTTTCAAAGTGACTTATACCCAATTTGAGTCGTTTTTGGGTCAAGAACGATTTGTAGACCACATGTGAAAGATCTAAAGCCTTTTTGTAGTTAACTGGAATGACTCCACAGCTAAAGCCCTGACTTGTAAAGCCCATCCTACTCTGTAGATCAACGGATAACGATCTTCGAAACGTCCTGGACGTCCGGCTGAAACGTCAAAGTGCTAGTGTCCAGCAGCAGGTAGAATTCTTGGTTTATTTGGAATCAAGGGGCGCTTTGCTGCTGCTGAGCTTTGGAAAACCTCTTAATGAATTTGCTCCTCTTCTTCTCCGTCTTCTTTTTTTGCCCGATATTTGTATCCCAACTGCTTGACGGTCTTGGCCGCTGCTGTCAATGCCCGCCATTCGGTTCTGTATTCTGAATTTGTCTGAATTTGATCTGAAAAGTAAGCTCCCATTCTTGAACTGCGGGGCGAAATCTAAGTCGCCAGCATCCTTGGAGTCGATTGAATTAATTCCTACTTCCACAAGCTGCTATTGATTAGTTGGACATGCTGGTAAGACCTTAAACTCGGATCTGGTTTCTGCAAGGAGATACTAAAAATGCTGAAGACTGCAGGTTTGCTAGGGAGAAAGACACACTGGGTCCCACTGCCCAGATCATCCTTATCTTCAACAAGTACTCGATGGAGATTCTAAAACAAAATATACAGCCAATTATAGTTAATATTGGGGTAATTTCAACAAGACCAATTTGTCAGTGATGGAGATAGGCTCCAAAGATATTAGCTTATTAAGTTTGTGCAAAAGTATGTAACAGGGAGAAGCAATGATTTCCGACCCTGTAAAGTATATATATTCTTCATCAGCATCAAAAGCCGAGTTAATATATAGCCATGTCCGCCAGTCCGTCTGTCCGTCCTTATGAACATTGGTATCCCCCTTCCGACAGTGGAGTCTCTTTTCAAACAGTGGAGTCTCTATTCGGCATTGCAGAGTCTCTTCCGACAGTGGAGTACCTCTTCCGACAATAAAGTCCCTCTTCCAACAGAGTCCCTCTTCCATCAGCGGAGTCTTTCTTTCAATATTGAAGTCTACCTCCCGATGGTGGAGTCCCTTATCCTACAGTATACTCTCTCGTTCGAAAGTGGACTCCCGCTTCTGACAGTGGAGTTTCTCTTCCGCCAGTAAAGTCTCTTTTCCGATAATGAAATTTCACTCCTTCGACAGTGGAGTCTCTCTCCAGGTAAAAGATAGAGGTTTTCCATGTTTGTGACATATACAGGCAGGACAAGTTTATTTTTTAGTTATTGCCACGCCCCCTGCCGTCCCAGCTATTTCTAAAAATCGTTATATCTGCCACAGTTTTGTAGATGGATTGCCCGTTCCTTCTATAGATATTTAGTAATCAATATTATGTATCGATTTGCAGAAGGAATTATAAAATTCGGATGAGCGATAGTCGTGTTATAACTTATAAGGAAAACAAACAATTATGATGGGTAGCCCGTTACGGCGATGCACAGTGGTCCCAAATCCCAAAAAGACGGCCAAAAGTTCAAAAACGTATATGATTTTGCTGAAAGTTTGTACTCGGGGGTTTTTGGGGTCGCTGATCACGAATCCGATGTCAAAATTTAGAAAAACAAAATAGCGGATCCAATATGGCGGACAATTTCTTCAAAAACAAATTTTATTTGGCTGAAAGTCTGTACTCTGAGGTTTTCGGGGTCGCTGATCACGAATCCGAAGTCAAAATTTAGAAAACAAAATGGCGGTGTCAATATGGCGCACAATTTCTCCGAAAACGTATTTGATTTGGCTGTATATATATTTCGATAACTATTTGACAGATTTTTTTCATTTCGATTTTCGTGCTCAGCGGGCCAAAATACTTTAGAAAAAGTTGGTTTGGTGAATTGGGGGAGAGTGCTGTCGAGCAGTGTATATATATAATGTAGCGACAAATGTGGCACAAAAATCATCACCGAGACTAAATATGCAGCTATCTGCAGCTAATTTTTGGATATGTTTTAAAGAATTGTCTAAACAACAATTTCTTATTTGTTTGAGAGTGGGATCTGATGGGAGTTTTGACTTATGGCTTTTTCTAACACGACTTTTCAGAATTTGACCAAGAAAAACCTCTACTTTTTTAACGATTCACTATTTTATGCATTGTTAATAATAATTTTGAGCAATACATTTAAATTGTACTTACTTCCTAGAGAAGAATCCATTTTTCAGAATCCAAATCGGCTAATTTTCCGCGATTTTATACGCTTCCAAACGTTATGTTATTTTCGATGCATGACGAGTAAACTATGAGGCACGATCGACGCTCACGAACGGAGTTCAAGCCTGAGCCAGGTGGGGACACTTCCTCCTTATTAACAGTCAAAATACAAACTAGATGTACTTGACTACAACTATTCCAATCATTAAAAATACATAAAAAAATATTTTTTTTTTCGACTTTTGGCCAGCTTTTTGGGATTTGGGACCATAGTGCGATGGGCAGCATTTCACACACTTTATGGTTTTTTGACACTGTGCGGGTATATACATAAATGCAAGAGTGTGTTATAGTCGGGCTTGACCGACTTTCTTTCTGTCTTTTTTCGTGACCATCTAGAGTAGAATACTCCCGTAATAAGAACTAGAAGAATATTTGGTACACAGAACCTTTTATATTTACAAATTGTTAACAAAAAGTACTAATACAATGCAGGACTTAGACAGCACGACAAACGCCTGGAATAACAACTTAACACGCAGCACAGGTCCTGGGGGTGAGCTGTCATCTTGCCTGGGAACCAGCAGCGTCCAAATATTGGTAGAGGATAATCCCCAAGAGACACTTGTGCCAAGTTGATGAGGCAGCCCAAGGGACGTCTACCATTGACCCAGAGGTCAGAGAGATGTCGTCGGTTAAGGCTTCTTCTGAGCCTGTTTGTAGCCAATTCAGAGGCAAGTTTATTAGAGTGGGCCAAACGTGCTGGTATGCATTTTGATTTGGGCCATAATGGCACAACATTCAAGTCGAGGTAAAAAGTTGAGTGCCTCACATAGTAGGGAGCATGGAGTACTCGGCTTATAGAAGATTCTGGATTTTTGAGTGTAGTGAAGCATGGCGTAACCAATAGGGGGATCCGACAATTCCGATTCATCGGCTTCGGAAACGGGAACAATTCTGAAGGATTTGGATCGCAAAGAAAGCAATCGAGCTCTTTCGCCTTACGTGCTTCCATTTTAGGTCGCTTTTTCAATTTTAAGATAAAAATCATTAATTTAAAATTAAATTATAAACAAATACCTTTGTATTTTCTCTTTTTTCAATCAGAACCGAATACAAATAGTCAAAAATTCAAAACCCTCACGAGAAAGATTCATTACCCACTACCCCTCCCACTTGGGTGTGTAATGTGAAGCACTTCAACCACAATCTTAATGTTTTCAAAAAAACACTTGAAAATATTTTGAATATCTTCAATCTAATCAATGAAAGGTGTAGATAAAGTCCCTTCGAGCAGACCATAAAAAATAAACGAAAAAAAACAACAGAAAGTCTACGGTCAGATAATATTGATAAGAGAGCTTATTAACTAGACTGACCCGTCTTAAAAAAATATGTTTACAATATTGCAGCTCTTCGTAATGGTCTTGACCGAGGCCCTGTTCCTCTTGGTAGGCGCCTTGGTGGCGCTGTACCTGTGGTTTGAGCGCAATCACAGCTATTGGCAAAGGAAGGGTTTGCCCTATATAGCACCCACACCTATAATAGGCAACACCAAGGTTATGTTTAAGATGGAGAATTCATTTGGCATGCATCTATCGGAAATTTACAATGATCCCCGTATGCAGAATGAGGCTGTGGTGGGCATTTATGCCATAAATAAGCCCGGACTGGTAATACGTGAACCGGAGCTGGTCAAGTCGGTGTTGATCAAGAACTTCAATCGTTTTCACAATCGCTATGGCCGCTGTGATCCACATGGAGATGCCTTGAGTGCCAATAATTTGTTCTTTGTAACGAATCCCGCTTGGAAAGAGATACGCAGCAAGTTGACGCCAGTTTTTACTAGTGGCAAAGTGAAGCAGATGTACACACTAATGCTGGAGGTGGGTCTGACAAGGGAAGTTAAAGTTTCTCTGTAATATTTTGTGTCATTTTGCAGATTGCTGAGGATCTGGACTCCCATTTGTCCAAATATCCCACTAAGTATGTGACAGAGATTAAGGAAATCTGCGCCCAGTTCACCACTGATAGCATAGCAACCATAGCGTTTGGCATACGTGCTCATAGCCTACAGAATCCGGATGCGGAGTTCCGTCATCAGGGACGGGAATTGTTTACCTTTACTCTTATGCGGGCCAAGGACTTTTTTGTGGCCTTTTTCCTGCCCAAATTGGTGTCGCTACTCAAGATTAAGTTCTTTACACCCAAATTTTCCAAGTTTATGCGAAGTACCATTAATCATGTAATGGAGGAACGCGTGCGTACGGGTACTGTACGTAATGATCTGATAGATATCTTAGTGAGTCTACGCAAGGAGGCCGCCCTAGAGCCCAATAAGCCGCACTATGCTAGGAATAATGATTTCCTGGTGGCGCAGGCGGGTGTATTTTTTACGGCTGGCTTCGAGACCTCCTCATCGACCATGTCGTTTGCTCTCTACGAACTGGCCAAGCAGCCCAAACTTCAAAATCGTCTTCGTCAGGAGATTAATGAAGCCCTAGTGGAAGGGGGTGGCAAATTGTGCTATGAAAGAATTCAATCTTTGGAATATCTTGGCATGGTGGTGGATGAAGTGTTGAGGTTGTATCCGGTTCTACCATTCTTGGATCGCGAATATAGCGGCATCAAAGGGCAGCCGGATTTGTCACTCAAGCCTTATTATGATTTTAAACTGGAGGAGGGTACTCCCGTATTTATACCAGTCTATGGCTTACAAAGAGATCCCAAGGTAAGTGGGGAGAGGGATTAAATAAGGAATTTTAAATCATATGCTTTTCTTTCAGTACTGGCCCAATCCCAACCAGTTTGATCCCGAACGTTTTTCACCCGAAAATCGCAAATCCATTGTACAAATGGCCTATCAACCCTTCGGTTCGGGCCCACACAATTGTATAGGCAGTCGCATAGGTCTACTACAGACCAAACTGGGTCTGGTACACTTTCTGAAGAATCACTTTGTACAAACGTGTGACGAGACGATGAAGGAAATGCAATTTGATCCCAAGGCGTTTGTGCTACAATCACTAAAGGGCATTCAACTGGAGATTGTAAATGATCGTCTCTATGATGCCAAGGTGGACGGATTAAGTACGCTGTGAACTATATAATAAATAAAGTGTCTATTTTTTCCCGTGATTAATCAAATTAAAGTATTATGGATCTGGTCTAATCACTTCCCTTAAGCTGGATAATTACTTGTGTGAGTAGTGAGTACTTAATAGGTTGCAACACACTTTGTTGCTTAACGCTGCCAGACTTTGGGATGTAAAGAGGTGTCTAAAACAAAGGCTTAAAGGTTAATGAAGGCTGCATTTTCAATATTTGTATTTTCAAACTGACTCCAAATAATCATGTCGAATTGAACGCCACTTTCAAACGTTATCTTGTCAATGTAAATTACCTCGAATATAAAGTTGATCTATTGGAACTACAACCACCATAATATACGGGAAAAAGTTGTTGTAAGGCTCTCTAGAAAAGTTGGATAACGAATGAGAAAATAGTTCCCTATATCAAGGATTAAGAGAACAAACTCTCTTATTCAATTCCATTTAAGACTTTCGAAGCAGGAATAGAGTCTGGTGATAGGCATATTAGGAGTACAACGAAAGAGCTGTTGTATATGTTCAGAACCAGGTCATATGGCAATAATCTGTGAATAGGCTTTATTCTATTGTTCTGTGAAAATGATCATGAAGACTATAATCAACCTTTATACCATACGTCTTTGCATAACAGTTCAAAAACTCTTTTCTTATACCACGTTTATGCTAGCAGTATCATGGTTTTTTAAATTCACGCTTTTTAAAATGCGCCTATTTATGCATCTTTATAAAAACCATGATATTTCTGCAGTGAGATGCCACTTATGAAAATTTTAAGAAAAGGTGGCAGCACACTTGCACAATCAGCTGACGAATTGTTAAAAAAAATAACAATTGCAGGAATTAAAATGGAAAGAACTAATTAGACATTGCTTTTTATTCAACAACATAGGCTCACATCAAAGTTAGTACTTAATCTTCTGGAGAGGAGAAAGAAGAGCATGAAAATCTTAAATCATGGAAGGCGGATATCCCAGGCAAAATGATAACAAATTTCTATGCAGCATTACTCAAAAGCCCTTGCAGAGAAGATCCGGAAACGGAACCATTATTGTCATTTGACATGTCCTCTAGCCCTCGCAATACGTTTTTTTTTATCTAAAATTAAAAAATCAATAATTAATTGCATTGAGAACGTTTAAACGGTTATTACTTGGAGCCTGGTGACTCGTTGCGACGCCTGCCCATGGTAGCCTCAGCAGCTGTATGGTTTTGGTTTTCGTCTGATGCTACGTCGGACACTTTATGTGACACAAAGCTCTCCGGCTCAAACATATATTCAATTGTGTCGTCCAATGCGGTGTCAGCCACTGGACGCTTTCCATACAGCTCGTTCATCCCATCAAAGGAGCACATCTTCCTGGTAGCACCACTTGTTCCATTGTTGCGTTTTACTTCATATAATTTCTTCTGAGAGCCCGCATCTTTGTTTTTGCTTGCACAGCGCCTCTTCTGCTGTCCAGAGACTACTCTTAAATT
>JAEIFU010002449.1:0-43781 GCA_018904235.1 Lordiphosa stackelbergi
CTGGTCATGAAAGTAGTTCAATGTGTTCAGATTAAGCTCCAGTTTTTTAGATGTTTCTTACCACACTTTGCCTGGCTTGGCTTTGGAATAAGTCTGTTTCTCTGCTAACAACTTTCTCCAATAACAATTGGTGAGATCTTTTCCATGAAGGTCAATGAAATATATCATGATCCTCAAATAAGGACAGCCAATTGTCAAAAACTTGAAGCTTTTCTGACAGCATCAATGCAGTGACTATTTTGACTAATCTACAGTTTGGCATCTCAAGACTTTCGAATGTATGTGGGAAGTGGTTTGCAAACAGTACAGGAATAAGGAGTAAGGATGTGAGAAGCTTGTCTTGGCCCCGTTGGAGGACCTGTCAGCCAATTTTACATTTTTACAGTGCAGGACTAAAAGGAAGGCCAGCAGTTTCTAGAGTGGAGTGCATAGTTCGGTGTGGTGCGGGGTAGTTTAAACATGCCGTTAAATAAATAATCTTTGCCGTACTCCACCTCCTCATATCCTCAGTGTCCCCAGATTTGAGATGTAGCACATTACTGATCTTGCAGTAACTTCAAACATTCTAAATTTAGTGCTCGGCAAAAATGTGCCTTTTTCCAAAAAGTTTTCCACACAGAAAAACATGTTCAGAAAATAAGTTGCCTTTAACTTCAAAAGAGAACAGAAGGTTCTCAAAATTTTTTTTAAGCTAAGATTTCCAGTGATGGTCACACAAGATATTTAAAAGTTTTACCGTTTCCGTTTGCAACGTCGTCGACATATAGGGGAAAACAGGAAGTGGGCTAAGAAGGCAACCTTGCTTAACTCCATTGTTATTTGGAAACTTATGTGAAAGCTCTCGTCCACCCAAATAGCAAAGTGTTTTCTTCATACAGGCGTGAAACCATATATATTAGGAGGCTTAGCTTTAGTAGTAAACTTCTACAGTTAAGGTATCGAAAGCTGCCTTTGAAATCTATAAAACAGATATACTCGAAAAAAACGACCATCAAAACCACCACTCATGGGATCCTATTTGAACGATCTCGTTCGTGAATTATCGTTTACTCGACCACGACGTTCACGAACACCACCACAAGATTTCTTACTAAAACTGGCACAAATCACAACTGAAGTGCGAAAATCGCGCATCTAAGTAAAGTAGCAGTGCGAGGTTATGAGTTCGATCCATAGAGAAAGAAAGAAAGTCAATAAAAAGAAAAAGGAAATTAGAGAGAAAAATAATTTAGTATAAAATGTTAAATGTCATTATCATTCAACAACATTTCCGCGTTTATTTTACAAGCACAAAATGTTCTTAAATATGTACCCAAGCCGTTCATGAAGTGAGCCCAAAATGTTCATAATGTGACACCCGCTGTTCACGGTTTAAGAAAAAACGGGATTACTCTACTTTTGTCAACGAATGGGCTTGATTTTGAAGTAATTTAGAACAGAATTTTTCTAAGTGTACAGCTTTCGTTTTCACGATGATGCAGGTAGGTTGTAGCAATTGCGGTCCGCACGAATACGCTATCGACGTCAAATTTGAAACTCGCTAATTATGTTCAGCTACCGTCTTAAAATTGACAAACAACATCAGGGCTTTATTTATGCAGGATGTACCCCGTTAGTTGGCTGCTGAGGTGGGTATCCCTTCCTGTTAGATTAGAAAAATATGGCTTCCCTAAAGCTATTTGGAGTGATGGCTGTTTGCAGGATCCTATTATAAGCCTGAGTCATCATGTGGATGCAGATTGGGGTGGCTATTCTTGTCCGTCCAAATTTAAAGTATGTTTAGATTTTTGGTGTGGCACTCAAATTCTGAAAATCTTTCGTGGATAGAAAAAGCCAGTGTGACCAAAAATCAGAAAAATACGTGAAAAATAGGGGGCTCTATTATTGAAATATTAAAGTGTGTCTAAATGGGGGGACGTGTTCCACCTGTGATACTGAGAGCTTTCCGCTTTTCCGCTGTTTGTGGGGAATTTTCCATACGCTGTTAGACTTGGCTGACAAAATGCCTTACAAAACAATATTATTGTCTCTTTTTTCCAGCTAGGCTAACGCTTTTGTCAAACACTTTTGCCGTTTTAATATTGCCCTCAATTCAAATTTTGACAACTCGCTCAAGGAATAAATTGATGCACAAAATTTCTTCAAAAAAGTTCTTCTTCTTTCAACTCTCGAAATTCCTCTTGTCTACAGCTTGACTTACTTACCAAACGACGGAACGTGGGAAGAAAAAGTTCCTTCAGCTATTTTTATACCCTTTCAAAGGGTACTCTAATTTTGCCCAGAAGTTTGCAACGCATAGAAATATTCATTTCCGACCCTATAAACTATATATATTCTTGATCAGGGTGACGTACTGAGTCAGTTTAGCTTTGTCAATCCGTCTATCCTGCTCCGTCTATCTTCTCAATCTGTGTGTCCGTCATGTGTGTCCTATCTGTCCTATCCGTCTGTCTGTTTCCGCCATAGTAGTCTCTCAGCTTTGAAGCTATCGAGGTGAAATTTCAAAGTATTGTCAATCGCTAGGCACAACTTTTTTCCAACTTTCTGGCATCTTTCGGACACCAACTCGAAAAAATGATGAGTCATTTGATGTGATTCACGAATCAATCCAAATTTGGAGTTCTGCAAAATAGCGAATGTGCTGAGCCTCAAGAGCTTGCTTCATTAACGACGAATAGTAGTCGGAAGAGGCTATGTCTGGGCTGCACGGAGTGTGGGGTAGGACCATATTTTGTCCGCTTGCGGAACATGTGGCCCAGCAAAGACATGTTGCAAAAATAAGTTCGGTAGAGTTACCATGTGATGGTTTCATCCGGTTGTAGAAGCTCATTGTACACCACGCCCAATTGGACCCATCAAATACAGAGCATGACCTTGCCACCGTGAATATTTGGCTTTCCCCGTAAACTTCTTCCAGCAAATTGATGACCTTAAGCTATATTTTTCTCAAATTAAATCACAAAAGTAAACTTTCCCGCAAATTGTGTTTTTCTTTTTGCACAAAACTTGCCATATTCGAAGCATACTAAAACTATGTTGTTTACACTTCAGTGAAACGACACATACTTGAAAAGAAAGCCTAGTGATGATGCTTAAAATTGAAGTTGGTTGCAACATTGTTCGATTCAATTTAATGCCAGTGACGCCACCATTAAGAAATCGTTAAAACTTTTTTGAACAAGTAAAATTTTTTGATTTTGGGTAATGGTATTAAAATTAAAAAAAAACTCTTTTTGAATGAAAAATTTTTAAAAAGTTTTGGAAAATGCAGTCTTAAGTTCAAGTACAAACATATTTGGCTTAAGTACGAGTTAGGAATTTTCATTAGTCACCCTGCAGTGTTTCCAGTATCAATTGGAGTGTACGACTTTCACTCTGTTAACCGTTGTCCGCTTAAACAGTGCATACTCGATGGGTTTCCAGCCTTCTTTTCTTTCAATTGCTCGACATTTTCAGACGCATTATTCACAATCAGTCGTTTTCTTTTAGTTGTTCCTTAGCCGTTTCTTGAATACTTTAAGCAGCTTTCAAACACTTCATTTCAATTGTTTTGTATGCGCGTGTGTGTGAAAAGTTTCCATTATCAAGTGCCCACAAATTAGTCCTTAACAGCTATTTGAAATGTGAATAAGCTGTTAGACAGATGAAAGGCAACGGTCAAATACAAATCCCACACACACGCACCTTTTCACCTTTACCTGAATTCAGCACTCTCACACGTGAGCTGCACCTAATTATGCGCCTGATTTAACTCTAAATGCTTGTTAATTTCACACAAATGACAATTTCACACTCTCTCACCCCAAAAATGAATAGTGCCAAAAAATAAGTGGTCTTTCTGCCAGTTCTTTCTGTTATTTCAAGTACCCAGGCACTTGAGTTTTGAAACTAATCAAGTAGAAATGAAAATGGCGAAAGGAAATTCGCATTTATTATAATCGTCGCCCTAATCATAGGAAATGGAAAAAGTGCAAAGAAAATTGCTGTCAATTTCCCCACCAAAAATAAAATTAAGCCCAGAGCCAAGAGCAGTTAGCAGTTAGCAGAGACAGTGGCAACAATTGTGCTGCGGCTCAAACTTTGCAATTTGCGGCGCGTTTCCGACTTCCGTTCAGCGTAGCTTCTTCAATTGTCCTCAATTTTCGTTTGATGTGCTTTTCTTTCCACGATTAGCAGCCACTTACAACGACAGTTAAGAGCCTCATTGAGTTTATTAAATCAGGCGTAATAATTGGGGGCACCCAACAATGAGAATAGAAGGCGGCAAAAATCGAATCGAGAATCGAAATCGAAACTGCCACTAGGCAGGCAGTCAGACATTGTCAGCTCACATTTCAATACAAATTTCGTTTCATCAGGAAATAGGAAAAAAAAAACAACAACTAAAATGCCAGACATTGATGAGAGTGAACATCCCAGGACGATAACTGACATAGCCGTTGCTCTAGGTAAGTTACAAGAATCTGCACTTTGAGGTATATAAGTGGGTCGGTCTGTTCACAGTGGCAATTACTTATTGCTGATACAAAAAACACTGCATTTCAACTTTGTGAACACCATTTGAGAGTGTGTACTCTCAAACAGAAAGAAACAGAGAGAGATGAGAGAATTCTCATCAACACGAATGCTGCTTTGCTGCTGCTGCCTTGTTTAGGTTGTAGGGTTGTAAATTCAATGCCTTTTGAGGAACTGGTCCATTTGTCAACAACTGAAACCGAGGTCTAGTTCTGCCGATAAAGAGTTTCGGAAACAATTTCGTCCAAACTCGGTGACAAGTTCCAGCATTTTGAATATAAAATTCTCTCATCTAATTTAATTCCATACTTTGATAGCAAGTGGTGTTTGCAATAGTGAATTGCGGTGATTGATTAAATTTTATTAAGAGTCTAACAAGCTTTAACTTCAAATCATTCCTTACAGAGCGCACCCATCTGGCACGCGCCCCTCAACTGCTGCAACATTTGGAGAACATGCATGAATCGGACCATGAGATGGCACAACATACTGTAAGCCGGCGTCGCCTCAAGCAAAACTTTGATTTGGCCCCATAAAAAAACTATTCCAAATTGCTTGTCATTATCATAAAGCAGCAACACCTGCCAAAGGTGTTCAGCTGACAATTAATGATCCCATTCTCATACCGTAATGCTCAAACTTAAAACAAACAAAACCGAAAGGCGACAAACACGCAAAGGATACCACCACCTAGCCAAGGGTTAAACTGTAGTTCTTAAACATAAACAAATTGTGACAAAGTTACGGAAATTTAATTAAAATCAAATACTCACACGGCAATACGAAAAAGGGGTAGCAAATTCTCAGTCAGGTGTGACTTGATAGTTTCCAACATGCTCACCCGCTTTGGGTGACTCTCTCACTAGTTTTCCGCGTCGTTTAATAAACAAAATGTAAACAAAACTTAACAGCAATGACACACATGGCACCCACTCCGTCGACTATTCGCTGTAGTGTTGTATTGTTGCCTTTTTATTAATATAATTTATGAGCCTGTGGTCGGACAAGGTGGAAATGCAAACGGTGCGGCACCAGCGAATACCGGCAGCTGCTCAATTTCACAGCGGACACATTTTGATTAACTTAATTTAATAGGGCTTTTTCCACATTTTGATATATTTGTTTGTTTATTTAATGAATTAGAATTATGCTAGTTGGGAGTTATGCAAATAAGGATGAAATGATGATAGGAGCTTTGTATGGCTAAGGTTTGGACTTGTTTTGGCATACCGTTACATTAGCTATTGAGAGGACAGGCAGCAATACATATGAAGATAATCATTTGTCAAACAACAACAACCACCAAAAAATTATGAAGAAAGAATTGGTGATCGTACTCTATACAAAAACAATTGTGCTCCTTGGGCACAGGCTGTAGAATCTACAGCAAAGTCACCATTCCTTGGTCTACAGTGCAAAAAATGGAACGAATAATTGAATTTTAGAGAATTTTTACGCGAAACCGCTATTATTTCGCTCTCAAAATGAACTTAATATTCGATAAAAGTGATAGGATGACGTAGAAAGAATACCAAGTTTGAACATATGTCGTTCAAAATTCTTGCGTAAAGAAATTCGAAATATAAAATGCATGCTAATGCGGTCTTGGATCAAGTTATTTCATTTTTACCGTACTTATAGCTTTGAAAGTCATGATGCAAGTATGAATTTCAATATTTTTGCTGTGAGTGTTTCTTGCATCTTTCGACAAAAGATAGTTCGACTACATTTTTCGAGAACAGCATTTAGATATTTTGGATATGCTTCTATGCAAATCTTAGAATCTTATTATCTTCTACACACAGTGAAAAAGAGATAATTTCATACTTAGATCAAGTTAGTTATGTTATAGGTAAAAAAATTGATCCCGAACTACTTGATCCATAAGTTTTGCACGAAATACTCTCCAACTTTGTTTGCTCTTCCTATATCGTTACCAATCCTTACTTTCTTTGGCTATAAATTTTCAAATGAAAACAAATTTAGCTCGACATTTAAACTCAAGAACGAATAATGTTTTTGAAGAAGGTTCGTACTCAACTTATTAGTTCCAGTTATTAAGAGATTCAAACTGCATTAAAAACACCATTCCTTGCTAGTCTGAATACACTTTAGGAAGTAGGACGCTTAATTTTGCAAGAATAGTTCCCAATTTGTTTCTTAGAAACGAGAAGACTAATGAGAGGTAACTGAAAGCAGCGAGAAAACGAAGTTGACGTTGTGTCATTCAGCATTTTTGAATCCACAAACGCTGATTTCAAATTTCTTACCAGCCATATTCTTAATTCCACATTCACGGGAACTTTTCGAAAATGGAATGGATTGGTGTGATGGAAACATCAAAACGAAAATGTTTTTCGTTTTATTGAGTATTCCTTGTGGGTCAATGGAATAAAAAGAAGTTGACAAATTACGCAGATGTAAATAAAGTGAAGGGTGTGGCGCAGCGGTAAGTGTGTCGGACTGATGTGCTGGAGGCGTGCAGGTAATTTACATTTACAATTTTTCCTTATTCTGTGATAAATTTCGAAATTGTTGGCTTAAATTGGATTTGCATTTAAGTCTTTGGTTGACTTAAAAAAATTTTTTTTTTAAATTTCCCACCCAAAAACGAAAGTGAAACCTGAATATCAGCCTCCTCATTTTTGCATGTTCCATTTTCCCATCGTTTCGCTTGGACTTTTGTGTGTTTCTCCTTTATAGTGCCTGTCTAGCTTGGACCGGTGGTTTGCAAAAAAGTAAAAAGATAACAATTTCATTCGGAAGGTTTTAAACCAAACCGAACCGCTTTTTTCGCTCGTGAACCGAACCGTAAACCGAACCGGTGTGTTTTCAAAAATGCTGAACCGAACCAAAAACCGAAAAATAAAATGGTTCGGTTCGGTTCACTTCAGCTAGGTATTGAGTTACTGGCGAATAGTGAGCAAAATCAGCAATTAGCTTTAAAATATTACAAAAATACTTGGAAAAGCAGAGTTGTTGTAAAAAAGCTAAGAACATCAACCTTATTAAATTTGCTAAGGACCCAAAATTGCAATAAGCCAAGTCTTGATAGTATTATCCGTTGGGGGTCAACTTACTTAATACCAACCTTAATTCATCTTTAATTGAGATTGGCTTGAAATATAATAATAATAAAATGCGTATGAGTATTTCTATGGCTGGCAGGCATCCAAAATTAAGTTTGAAAAAAGGGAGGATGACATAGCTCAGTAATTGTCAACTCTTTGGAAAAAAGAGCTTCGCCTATTTTTATACCCTTGGAGAGGGTATATTGAAATTGTCCGTATGTTTGTAACGCACAGAAGGAAGCATCTCCGACCACATAAAGTATATATATTCTTGATCAGCATGACGAGCTGAGTTGATATAGCCATGTCCGTCTGTCCGTCCGTCTGTTTCTATGCTATCTCCTCCGTCAGTTTTAAAGCTATCTTAACCAAACTTTGCACGAAGTCTTTTGGTATAAATACGCTGCACATTTGTCGGAACCGGCCGAATCGGATGACTATAGCATACAGCTGCCATAGGAACGATCGGTCGAAAAAGTAGTTCTAGTGAGAAAACTTTTTTTGTTTTCAATGGTAGCGTCTTTATACTTTCCAGATAGTAGTGTTATCTATTTCAACACAATTTTGGAGAATTTGATCAAAATCGGATGAATATATCGTATAGCCATATAACAAACTGGCAGCATATATCATGCTCCAAGGGTATATAAACTTCGGTAGAGCCGAAGTTAGCTTCCCTCTATTTTTGAATTCGATTTCTTAGATTCCAGGAATTAATCCTGCTATCAGAAGAAGGGAATAAGGTAGCTAAATCTCATTTAATGTTAATATACAACAAAATTCAAAACGTTAATGAAAACATAACGGATATTCATTCAATTCCATAAAAAAGTAAAATATCGATTGTTAATGTTTACCTAAAGATTATTAAATATTGGAATATTTATCAGGAAAGTCAACTTAAGCATAGCTCGAATAGTTTTAGCAGTTCCACCCACACAAGTGTCAGAAGAATGAACATTTTCCACATTGGAGTTTGTTTTACCAGACTTAAGAGCCAATATTGATGAAAATATACTAGGAGATATATTATTATTAAGTTTTAACTAAAATTCCATTATATGGAAGTTAATTAAAGTCTTTTAAGATCTATTTTATTCCCTGTTGTTTTAAAAACCACATATACAAGTATAATAAAACTAATCAAATGGAAATGTCAACTTTTGAGTTTATTAAAAATGAAATGTTTATTATATATTAGGGTGTATTACTCATATCGAAGTCGATTTCCGTATGAACTTAAGGATTTCGAATTAAAATTGCTTAAGTTTATATGTGAAGGGCCAAATATGTCAGAGATTACTTGATCAGGTCAAAAGAAAATTGTAATTATCGGGTGTGTTCCAGAAACCTCTAGAGATTTTCGTATGAACGATTTGATTTTGATGGACCTAATCTAGGAGGTCTTTATATGAGAAATAATAAGAATAAGGTCGGCTACTAGATCACAGGTCAGTAAAAACGGAAGTATTAAATCTACTTGGCCTTGAGCAGTCGGTTTCAAATCGCTGAACTTTGTTATCTAATTTAGTAGCCGGGCAGGGCATATTTGTAGGACTTCACATATAAAGGAATGCAGTTTATTTCGATCCGCTTGGCTTTCATTAGATTGATTTCAAACCGTCAAAGTTTATAAACAATATCAAGTGACCAAAATTTTGAACATACCCGATTAACTGACCCTGACAAACCTTTGTTAATGAATAATCTGAATACTTGTATCAAAAACATATTTCTTTAGTTAATTAAATGAATAAAGAGCGAACCGAACCGAACCATAACCGCGGTTCAGTAAGCCCCAAAAACCATGCAATGAACCGAACCGGCGGTTCAAAAACTGTGTGAACCACTGAACCGAACCAGTCCTTATTTCCGAGTGGTTTGCATCCCTGTTTAAAAGTGTGTTCTGGCATAAATTAAAAATCGTCGTATTGACCTGTAACTCTTTTTGGGCCGCTCGTGTTAATATTTAGGCCTCGTGGCTCGGTCGTTCCGGGGGATTGCTTGTTGTTTTGCGTATAAATAAACACTTCTATTTTTACCTTTGGCGGCCGTTGTGTGTTCTGCTGTGCGACCAATTGTGTCTTACTTCTTTCGAAACATCAAGGGGGCAAAAACAAGTGTTGACCATTTTTTTTGAATGAAAGAGCTTGAGATTTGCAAGAAATTCTGATTGAAAAATATTCTCTAAGCAAAAAAAAAATAGAAAGGTAATGCAAAAAATGCGAGAAATTATGGAAATCAGCAGAGGAGCATCCCAAGGGACGACAAAACAGCTATACCCAGGAGGGCTACGATTGAAGTCGTACATTACCTCCGGAGTTGGGAAGTGGCAGGGCGGGGAGCCACACAAGTACCAATGCCAAAATTGCGGGCGGGCCCTTGGCGGTTTTTTCTTCTATTTTTTATCTTTTATACTATAAACAGTATCGGAAAGTGTTTTCTCATTGGATTACTGTTGAGTCCTACATTCCTCCTAGATTGGAAAGAAGCCTTGGTTAGAGTTAAAGACTGTTTCAGGAGAATCATATATTGTACCTTATCAGAAGCCTTTATTGCCAAAGCGATCGCCAATCGACAGAATAAAGACTTGGGAATTCCAAAACCTCTGCTTTTGATTTAAGGCCAGAGATTGACTTGCAACACTTTCAAAAATCGATTTAATAATACAGAAGTTACTGACACTTAAGTAAATGATCAAACCCCATTTCCTTTTCAATCCAATCTTTCAGCAAAAACCTTGTTTAACATTTCAAAATAGTCGCAAACAAATAGGTAATATAACATTTACAAATTTATCCACCAAAACAACAAAACTTTATAATTAAAACCCAATTGCCACCACCCTGGTAGTGATCATTGGCAGCTGTCTACATGCTTGTCCTTGTCCAGGTAGTCCCTTAAAACTGGCTTTGGGTCAAGTAAATCGCCTGAAATCAAGCATGAAACCATTTTTGGCTAAACGGTAAACAAAAACCACGGGGCTACTGCTCTTTCTTTAATCACAACAGCATCAGCAAGATCAGCCAGAGCAGAAGATGCGGAGTAGGAGGATCAGCTGTTTTTTTCCAACAGCAAAACGATAAATAAGGCATCAGCTTAGCTCATTGAAATAGAAAAGGAAACTTCACTTTTCGACGCTTCAAACGCTGAGGATGAGGATCTTCAGCTGGTCGGCATTCGCTTTGAAATGCATAAGAAGGCAGCGACGATTGACACAAAAGTATTGTATTTCCTAGCAGTTTGTCGCCATCATTGCTTAAATATCCTGTCGGCAATTTTGTTGCGGTAGGCGATTTATTTCTATTTTGGACTGATCGAGATGAAACACGATACACACCTTCAACTCAAGTAGCCATAATTACGGCCAATTCTCTGTAAAATGGCGCTCATTAGGGCTTCTCCACCCACACAGACGCAGACAATCTGCGTAATTATTTCGCTGACAACTTTTTGATGAATTAAATAATTTTTTAAGTGCGCATAACGAGAACGTAGCGACAGCAAGGACAACGACTTGAGCGCCTGTTGAGCGGATTTAACTTGTTTAATTACCGCTGTATTCAGTTGTCGCTCATTATGGGTGCCAGCGAGGATGCCTTGGGAACTTCAAAAATGTGGCCAGTTGGCCCCCCCACCGGCGCTTCCCGCCTGGCCTAACTGTTACCATTTTAATGCGCTCGAGTGTCAGGCCGAAATTGATTTTCATTTTTCATTGTGTTGGGCATTTTTGAAGAGGTTCGTTCGTACTTGATTATATTTGATACACACACACACACACACACATACAAGGTGAGCTGAATGCAAATACTCGTCACTCAATTTCATAGAGCCACAAATACGAAACTCAAAAGGCCACTTGATAAATTTCATATATTTATAGCCCGCAGAGTGACGCGCTGCATCTGCACACTGAATGAAATTCCACACACAAACACACACACACATAAGCACATTTTGGGTGGCCCAAAATGTGAATGGGCGACTTGTAAGAGTCCTACATCCTCTTACCGCCCCTTTCCCCGCGTTTTTTGCAGCTTGGCCAAACACTTGCACAAATAAAAGATCTACTTCAACTTATTGAATTTTCGTTGATAGAAACAAGATGGGAAAAAAAACGTTTGAAAAGGTAGCGAAACTTGGATACTCTTTAGCTTGGGTCATACTGAGGCTCAGAGATCTGCAAGGGTGCCTGTTTTGTTCTGTCTCTGTAAATAGCGTAAGTGGTGTGACGGACACTCGTTGTCTTATTGGTATTTTTGCGACTAAGTGTCTTGTATGATCGTCTGTCAAAGTAAATGATTCTGCTTTGAGCTGCACCGCGTGTTCATTTCGTTTTCGAGTGTCATTCGTACACGAACAACTCAAATACTAGAAATACATGGATATGTATAAATTGTTTCGCTTTCGCTCTCTTCTCTCTTCTTTGAAAAAGCAACGGTAAACGCCGTTAAGTTGTTATTGTTATCTCAAGAGAGAGACAAGAATAAAAGAATGCAGCTAAATTTTTTTATTGGTGACTGTAACACACACAGACTACGGCACCTTAGCCCACTTGACCATCATCCATAAGCAAGATGTGGCGTCAAAATGCGGGCCGAATATACGCTGACATCACACAACGACAGAGTTCTGCTCTCAATAACCGATTGCGCTCTCCTCTCTATAGTTTCTGTACACACACATCTCTTCCATGAAAAACCAAACTGTGAAAGCGTGTTCAATGCTATTCTCTCAAAGTTTGCTTGCCCTCTCCGCTCCAATACTTCTCCTCACTTCCCTTGCCTATAAAAAACATAAATTTCAGAGCGTTCGTACTTAAATTATTCCTTATGCAACTTCATTCCAATATTTTAACCGCCTGATCCAATCCCCAATGATCAAAAGAATCATTAAAACATTTTTGTATTCAATTTTTTTTATAAAGAATTTTTGGAAATTTTTTCCAGAATATTATATATGCTAATATATTGCATTTCCTTAAGACTTCCGAACATTATCACCGTTTTAGTATCTCCATTTTAACCACTCTCCCTTCAAAGTTAGTGTATTCAACGGATTGCCGGATATCTTTAGCTATCATATACACAAAGGACACCCACAAAAAAAAAATGGCAATTGCATATATGAGTTTCTGTAAAAGCTCCTTTGACTACGTACACTGGTTCCCTTCGTGTCCCCTCCGACCTGTCTTTGCCAGCGACAAATCCGTTAAGTCGCGCATTTCGTCGTATTTGTGCAAGGAATTTAATTGTGACCTGTAAGTGTAATCAAATTCCCAACCCGAAATTGCAACTTGACGGCGTTTTTTATTAAATTTGAGGCCATTGCACAATACTCTGCACAATGCGGCATCCTGTCGTGTTCCGAGCCGCTGTGCGAAATTATTAAAAAGTAATTATGGGCACAAATTACGAGATATCAATATAGCATTTAGCCCGGCAGGCGGGCCCACTACAAAAGGACTCTCCTCGGCAGCCAACCACCACCACTTGAATTTTGTGCAAATCCTTTGGCTGACATCCTTGAGAGAGTTGCACATTGCCGATGTTTTCACTGCTGTCTGCCGTTTGCTCCTGCCTGTGTTACAATGCGATTCCCTTTGCCGACTTCTTCTTCTTCTTCTGTTCCTATTCACATGTTATGCAACATTTCCTTTCATTGCTGCTCAGAGCAATTTGACATAATATCGAGATTATTATACGATTTGAACTTCTTTGGCCTTTTCAATTGTCGAATAGGGAGGGATTTTTGTGTATTTTTTTTTAGGGTAGGAAATAACTACATACAATGTAGAGAAGATCATTTTCAGTGACTCTTGGGCAGGAAAGGTCTTTGAGAGTTTTAATGGTTACATTTTGAGCAATTAATAAAACGACTGTGTATCAAACTGAACAATATTTTCACTTTTAATTAATTTTTTTATTTTATATATTGACATCTTAAACATAACACATAAGCATAAAGTATATTTGACATCTTCTACAGAGAGCTATTTGTCACAAATTACAGATTATCTGACACATAGCAGCTATCAGGAAGAAGAGAAATCGGCCCTTACTTGCAGCTATTGCAGCTAGCTAGAAGATGTGAAAGAGATTTAAGTCCCGTCCATAATAGATATAAATCCTACACAGAAAAAATCTCTCTTTTCTATTCTATCTTTAGTAATAACGAAAACATTAATTTTTCATATCATGTGAAACATTTCTACCTTAAATATGGACTAAATATCACCTAAATTTTTTTACCCGTGATACAAATAGTGATCTTTTT
The DNA here is from genome assembly GCA_018904235.1 of Lordiphosa stackelbergi. NCBI lineage: Eukaryota > Metazoa > Arthropoda > Insecta > Diptera > Drosophilidae > Lordiphosa > Lordiphosa stackelbergi. The sequence goes on from JAEIFU010002449.1 coordinate 13,863, forward strand.
TTTGTGTATCAATTGTTTAGAGTTGATATTCTGAATATTTAACATCTTCCCTCACTTATAAGATGTTAGCCAAATTTCCTTTTAAATGTGTCAAAACTTAAACAAAAAATTTTGAATACTTTAATTTATCCAAATCCGAAATTTAGATAACTTATTATTCAATCGAATAAAAATAAAATTTTGTGTGTTGCGGAACATATTAAACAAGGCCCTAATCCGGTCTGACTTGAACACCGTAAAACCGGTACTTTTAGGGAGTTTTGGAGCAAACCATGAATCGAATTCTCTAAACCTTTGACCACCCGCACCTAAAACCCAAAACTTGTTTCTAAAATTTTTCGGTTTAAAAATATTACTTATGTCACTTCTATAAGAACTTATATATCTGAGTTCGAAAATGAAACGAAATTTTCCTTTGGGATTCCAAGCGGTCATAGCAATTCTCTACGAGGTACCTTTTGCCAACACACTAAGGACATGCTCAGACAGCTGAAGATTAAATTGGTATTCATGAAACAGCTATACTGTCAACCACCCTCCTTTGTGGTGTTGTGCGTGTCTTGTTTTATAAAATTATTGTTTTAAAAAAGTTAGCCTGTCTAAAAAGTTCTACGATTTTCAATCAAAAAGGTCACTAAAACCTAAAACAATGCACTTTAATTCCGCCAGCTAAAAAAAAATATGCTTCTCTATTTTATGCCGATATTGGTTGCCAATATTGTGAAAAGAAGAGTTGAGCTATAGACACTTGATGTCAACTAACAGAGTGTATTGGCCGCCAATATTGTTCCCGAGCAATATTTATCCCCAAAGCCAATGTAGGATGGTAAACGCTTCTTCTGATGCGAGTAGTTAAATAATCCTGCATCGAAAGTTATGTGTGGCGACAACCAACACTTAATTATCTTTTTGTCCTATTTTCGCTAGCGTTGTCTCGTTTTTATTATTGGCCGATACACTCGGTCACCAATATCGGCAAGTGTCATATGGGCATAATTCTTAACAAAAAGAAGTTATATAATTTGCTCGAATTCAATGAAAAATATTTTATTGTAGAAAGTTTGGGAGAATAGGAGGCCTGTTGAAAATATGTACCTTTAGCCGTAACGTGCAACTGATTTGCGCCTTTTAAAATTACATATATTTTCGGTTTAAAATCGTTTTATTTCTCTATCCTTTTAGATAATTCAACTCACGATAAAATCGAGAACATTGAACCAACTGAGCACAAACGTTACCAAAAACATGATGAAAGTTATTCTATTTGTAGTACAGTTTTCACTTAAAAATTTTTGAGTAAATATTGTTCCGTTTTCAAGAACCTAATTTAAGTTCCGTTTACAAGAACATTTTAAACTCATCTGGAAAAAAAATTTGATTGAATTTTTCTAAGATTATGGCTATATTCGAATCACATTGTGGGGCTTCAGACGAATAAGGCACGACTTCACCCTACTTGCTTCATTTAAAAAAAACTGTGAAAAATGTTTTCAAACTTGACTGGGAAATTGAACCCGTTACCTTCTGCACCTGCTGAACAACGTTTGAAATGGCGTGTTAGCACAATCAGCTATCGTACATATTGAAAGTTTTACAGCTAGAGGGCTACTTCTACTCTTCTGCTTGGTGTAGAGCATTTGTGCTTACAAATTTTTAGAAAGTTTTGTTCTTATTTTGAATTAAAGCCAACTTATTTTCTGAACAGTTTTTTTCCCTCTGTGTATCAAGCGTTTTTTAATTTGATTTATTTTTAATACCTACCTATGTACAATACTTAATTGATCCAAATTTTTATTACAAAACGGATTCCCCTTTAATCCTCATGGACTGAATCTTGCTTGATGCGTTTGAAAGTTGTTCCCAAGCTCCTTAAAATACAAACACTTATTTTGAGGTTTCAGCGATGACATTTTCATTTCTCTCACCGACAAGCCGTGTCATCAGATTTGGAAACACAAAATGGTCGCTGAAGAATATGCTGGATCCGATTAATAAATATTTGTCCTGGCAAAGTACACAAGGTAGAAGCCGTGAATTTTCTTGTTTCAAATCAATGTTGAATATGATTCACAGCCAACCATAGAAACCCACTGCTTTGACCATGCCTTTGTATCTGATATGTATTATAATGTATCTATTTATCGTCAACGGTTAAAATACTTATTTTTTCATCGATTTCATCGCAAACCGGACCGGAACTGAACCGCAAAAACCCGCGTTTTGAATTAGTTTTAAGGTTTCTTTGAACGGGACCTTGGACCATACCATTCAAATAAAAAAACACCAGAAACTGAAACGGTCGGCTTCTTTTTGATCGGAGCATCACCTAATAACAAAGCTAATCAATCAGAAATTAAATTTTTTAAATTTTTGGAAACCTTCTGCGATGTTTGCAGCTTTTTGAAGTAGTATCTCAACCAAACCTATTTTCCAATCTCTCTAGTTTAGTAGGGCATGCGATCGGACCCATCATTAATCAGCCCTCAAATTTGCTTTTCCATAAAGCTTTTAGTCGGATGCGTCTAAAACGCTAACCACGTCGTCTTTGCTGGCCTTTGTCCCAAGTTTGTAATTATTATTCGATTGATACATTTAGTTTCATACCCAGAAAAAAACTTTCCACAATAATTCTTGTTTTTTTTCTCATTTGTTTATTTCATTAATATTTTTCTTAGTTTATTAATTTACATGGCTTCTTTTTAGGGCTAAATCGTATGACACTTGCTTTTCATTTAAGACTAATTCTATTTTGGATCTAATATAATTTACAATCTTTCTTTACACAAACATACAGATCGTTCCCTTGTCCTTGTTTTGGAGTAATCTTCACATATATCACCACTTTTGCACATTGCAGATTCAGTCATCACTCTTGGTCACCACGGAGACGGGTGTCGAGGCATTGCTACTGCCACCAGCAGCACTACTGCCCATCAAAGGACTACAGGGTGACTGTGCGACCGTCAGTCCTCCCGAGATCAGAGTTGTAGTGCCCGCACTGGAGTTGGGCGTTGAGTGTGGATGAGGCACCAGAGTGTTGGGACTCTCCCGCGGACTGCTATTGCTACACGGCGGACTGACCTGAGCCGTCGAGGAGCTGGAGTGTAGGGATAGATTCTGCGCATAGCCACCGCCTGCAGCGGCAGCGGCCTGGGCCGCCTGAGCGGCTGCTGCAGCAGCACCGGCTCCAAAGATTCCATTCAGATTGCTCAAGCCCATGTACTGTGAGAGTAGGGTATGGAAATTCGGCAGCTTATAGTGGGGCGGCGTCAACAATTGTGGCGGCAATAAGCCCGCTGCCGGATTGAAATGCTGATGCAAGGCAAAGTGCGGTGGCCAGAATTCGGTGGGTAGGCCAGCCGGATGGCCGGATAAGGCATGCGGCGGCAGGGGAATGCCCAACGGAAACTCGGGTAGACCTGCAGGCGAGCGGGAGGGAGAGAGGGGGAGAGGATTGTAATTATGTTGCACACGTAATTTGGTAATTTGCCTTACCTTGGTCGGGCATTAGGTAGCCCGCCTTATCCTGATTCATAAACTTCTCACGTTTACGCCATTTCGCACGACGATTCTGGAACCAGACCTGCAAAAGGTGAGAAAATACCAAAAGTTTGAGTGGTGCGTAGGCAAATGTGACGCTCGTCTTTTGACCAAAAACTCAGCCCCCCCAATTTACAAAAGTTCCTACTCAATTGTCTGTCTATTTGGGGCGCAGGGGAGTCTCAAATACAATGGCATCCAATCGGAAGTGTGCTACACTGGCTTTGCCAGGATGGTGAAGTCTCTTGTTGCATTTTTGCCACAGGCCAAAAAGGGGGCCTCGTGGCAAAAGTCTTTCGTATATTAAACAAATTAATTGTTTGTAAATTGAAATCACTTGGACAACTGTGCCTCTAAAAGAGTTGTGCAATTATAGACACCCTGTATATTTCAGCTTCCATCATTTGCAACAACTACAACAATGTGTGCAGCCGAGCGAGTAGTAAATTAGCAACGATTTCCTTGCTATAATTGCTGCCAATTATTGTCCTGTGTGTCTGTTGAAATCCCAACCCGTCCCATCAAAAGCCAGAAGCCACCCCCTCTTGTGTGTGATTTTGTGTGCTTTTTAATTGTTAGTAGGCAGGCGGCAATTATAATGTGAACAACTTAAACCACTCTGCCAGACCAGCCAGGCAGTAAAAGTTGAATCACGGATATCCGTTCAGCATTTATCACACATAAGCGATCAACAAAAATGTGAGAATTCATTTGGCCAAAGCTGGCACAAAAATTATATGACAAACGGCCAAAAGGATTTTTGTCTAACAAATGAAGACAAGCGACATCAATTAAATGGTGGGAAATGTGACCCTGCGGCCCCCTAAGGGCCCGTAAGGGCCAAAAAAGTCCGAGCTGCTGTGGATAAATAGTTGATCTTCGTTCAATAGAGGCCATGGCAAAGCATGGAAAGCAAAAGTAAGCAGTTTTTGCTATTTCAATCTTCAGCAAATGTATGCGAAGTACATTTTCATTTATATGAGAACGATACCATAAATCAAGGGTGCCCAAGCCCATTTCGCAAGCCTGCATTTGTTGTTCGTGCCGCGCGAGCCATAAGCCTACATAAAACAACAACCAATTAATGTGCGTTCTCACCTCTCTTTCTTTCCAAACTAAGGTTTTGTTGCTGGCGCGCTCAGGCATGCAACAATAACATCATATGTGACTCTCTCTCTCTATGTCACCGGCAAAATAAAAAGCAACCAGACCTGTTCCCGTTTCCGCATCCGATTACTCGGAATTGGTAAGAGTTGTGATTTCTAAGAAACGATTAAAATATTCGGTCGAATCTTTTTGTCATCCAGAGGATCCAATGAAGGTAACTGGGATTTTCAAGTTAAAAGTCAAATGTCACAGTCGGTTTTTGAAACCGAAAACATTTAACAATTCGGATTCCGCATGATTTGATCGAGATCGAAAACGGGAACAGGCCTAAAAAACAATGTTGCACACAAACAAAAAGCGGGCTTCTCTTTCTTGTGGTTGTTCTTGCTTAAGATATATTTTAGGCATTTGTGTTTGTTTTCACGCGGCCGTAAGCTCATTCTGGGCATTCCCTGCTATAAATGAAAGACCATATCAGCATTGAAGAGATTTCAACTAAAACTGAAAGCTGATGACAATCAAATTAATACAAGGACGTCGTCAGCTGTACGAATTGAACAAAAATAATCAAAAAGAAGCATTCTGGATTAGCCAATCGCATGAGTGTTCTTTTCACACACATACCCCATATAGTCCCAGCCTTGCACCATCAGTTTATCATATGATATGAGAGTAGATCTACTAGCTCAGAACTATGCAACTTAAAGTATGCTAAGACAGATCGTTGTTTACTCAACTGAACAAGTGAACTTTTTCTTCTTCAATTGTTCATTTTTCTTCAGTGAGTCTTGTTTAGTGAGAGTAGTAAAATTTCTCTTGCTCAGTGAGTTGTTTTGTAAGCTGTTCACTCATATGTTTAGTCTCTCTTGCTCAGTGAGTTGTTCTGTAAGCTGTAGGTTTAGAATCTAGTTCAGTAACTAGTTTAGAAAAGAATATTGTTCAGAGTGACCTGGTCAGTGACTGTTCACTTAGTTTGGTGACTGTTCCGCTGTTATCGGCTTCGTGTTTCTGTGTGCTTTGAGTGTATGGCAACTCTGTGTCAAGCTACCTTCTGGTGTGACAATCACGTCCCTTTTCAGTCCGTAAAGAATGCAACATTTTTTAACTCCGCTATTTATTATCCGATCTTAATGAAAATATCAGCAATTATAGGTATTGCTAATATAAATTTAAGTTTTAAAGTTGTCGTTCTAAAAATGGGGGGACAGAGATTAAAACCCGAAAGAATAACGGTTTGGGTTACGGTTACTGTTTTGTCCGATCGCTTTTTTCCGGTTACGGTTATTTTACGGTTGTGGAATATCGGTTACGGTACTGGTTACGGTTATTAAACTAATTCTGTATCGGGTTTTGGTTACGGTTACGGTTATTAGTATAAAATATCAATTTGACAATTCATGCCGACAAAAGCTGGGATTTATTAAAAATTCTACTCCTGAAAACAAACGCTCAACACTTACTTGCAAAACTTTTGATAATGCATATTTTGTATTATTTTGAAGATGTCAAATTGTTGTTAATTAGGAAATCTCCGACCAACTGTGTTTTGACTGTTTTCCCCCTGATAATTCAATCAAATTATGGTTGTCCATTATTTGATTGTGCAGATTTCATAACAATTTAATACAGTTAATTTTCTGCTCGACAGATAAAGATATATTATATCTCGGATCAAGAATTATTGCACATAGGTGAGCATCATTCTCGAACAGACTTGGTTCTCTAAATTCTAACTCGGGAGACTAAAGATTGGTCAATGCTGAGTTGTTGTTTTTGATTTCAAATTAACATTGAATCCATATAGAATACAACTTACCAAAGACTAACAGTTCGCCCTGCATTTCTTGTTGATGCAATTTTTTCCAGTGCTTAAACTGTAATAATTTCGCTAATATTGTGCCACATCTTAGGTTACAGAAAAAATCAGAACTAGCTGATGCCAAATTTGAGCCAAAGTAGTACATTTTTGAATAGGCTAAACTAGCCAGCATCCAGTGTAATATCACATACATATGTATATAGAAAGATGAGGAGGGTAAAGATTTTGGTTAGCTGCACTCATTCTTTCTCGTTTGCTCTCTTTTCTTTGTGCCCGTCAGCAACAGTTCATTGAGCATACATCAAATAAATTTACGTCAGAGACGGCCATGCATAACTGAGTGTCAGAGAGAGAAAGAGCATATTTTTCTGTCCTCTCCATTTGGCTTGTCCTGGTCTAGACCAAAGCCGGCCAGTCATAGCAACCAGGGGCCGAAGACACACATGCTATTATGCAAACGCGAGCCGAACCCTTGGTTTTTTGAATCGGTGAACACTGATTTGCATGTAAAACGGCTGTAGTCTGTAGGAGAGAGCTCTCTTGCTCACTACACACAAGCACACTTTTCTGTCCTCTACATTTGCCCGGCACTGATTAACGTTTATCGAAAGTTTTAGTAGAGAAAAACCGAAATAAACCCGTATATTTGTTTCTGTTTCGGTACTGATAACCGGTTATGGTAATAAAGGTTATACGGTTACGGTTATAAGAAAAAAAATTTTTCGGTTGCGGTTACGGTTTCGGTTCCAAATTTTAAAGTGTTTTTAGCGGTTAAGGGTTACGGTTTATGGGTTACGGTTTTAATCTCGGTGAGATTTTATTTATAAGATCAAATAAAAGCTTCAACATTATTATAGATCACAAGATTCAATACTTTCAGGTCAAGTACACATAGGACTTCGTATGCCTAGTTTCTGATTGTGATTTAAAAATTATTTTTAATGGTCGAACTTTCATAAATATTTGCTTAACCCTTGCCTAACCAAATTTGACTAACCCCAAGTTAAATGCATAGCTTACTCCTTTTTTTTTTAACCCGTGGCACATCAAGCAAATCCCAAAATAATTGCCCACTCATCAACCCCTTCCGCCGTACGAAAAAAAAAAACAGGGGATCAAGATACAGCAGATACTTTTGTATCTACTCACGGGAAAAAAACGAATCTGTTACTAGTCAAGCACCAAACGTTGTATATGCGAATCAATGACCAATTACGCTTAATCTGCCAACAGATACCGTGAAACGGACAATTTGTATGCAGAGCATATAATCCCCCTGTGTGTGAGAAGCGAGCAGCCAGCCATTGGGTGAGTGAGTGCGCTTAGGTCAAGTTGTTTTACATTTATTTTTATTTTTTTGTTCCTGTCTGTCAACAAGCGAATCGCTCAATCAAGTCGCTGAAGTGTTTGAAAGCATTTTCAACTGAAATCAAATTTGTGTGCAAGGACACCCTAATTGTAGAAGCAGGCTGCCGCGTGTCCTAAACTTTAATTGTTTACCCAAAAGTAGAGTTAATAAAAATACCAACACCAACGGGAAATTAATCATGTGGAAAATCACAATATCTAAGGTCCATCATCATCCTCGCTTGCCACCCCTAAATAAATAAATACAACCCCCTCCGGGGGTAACTAGATCTCTAAGCCTGTTTGGGCTTAAGTGTTTTAAAGACTATTTACGAAATTGGGTTGCGCCGATTATATCAAATTCAAATGCAATTTTGCCAGAGAGCACCAGCACTGAAGCTAATTATGACGGGCTTAAGTTTTCATTGGAGAACTCCCCATCAATAAAATACACGTTTATTGCAATTACCTGCACGCGTGCTTCGCTCAAATCCAAGCGCATGGCCAGATCCTCCCTTGTAAACACATCCGGGTATTGTGTCTTCTCAAAGGCGCGTTCCAATTGATGCAATTGAAATGTTGTGAAAGTTGTTCGTGACCTGGAATGGGAAAGTCGGTATATTGTTTAGATCTTGCTGTTTTTTAATAGCCCAACAATGGGCCTAAATACGATTTGATCTGTTAAGCGGATAACAGGCAAAACAACAGCCAAACAACTCACCTACGAACTTTACGCGGCCTCTCCATATCATTCAGATCATGTCCATTGTTAAGACTTGAGGATAGTTCATCATCATTATCCACATCCAAGCCGCTTTCCACTGTATTCGTGGGTGAATCCTCGCGTTTGGCTTGCAATTGTTGCTGCTGCTGTTGCTGGTGCTGCTGATGCTGCTGCTGCTGCTGGTGCAAATGATGTAGATGCGCCTGATGATGATGGGGATGATGCGTAATCAACACTTCATTGGGCGTCTCTAAAAAGTTATACACAAAATTTCAATTCAATTTAAAAGTGGCGAACAAAAAACTTTTCGCATTTGACTTTCAAAAGTGTGTGCAAAAAGCCAACAAATAAAAAAAAGGCAGCTGCAAAAATCGAAACGAAAATTCATTGAATTGAAAGTGAAGTAGTAATATCCTGAAGAGGGGGGTTAAACCCACTTTCGCACAAAACACAAAACGTTTCAAGGACCTTAAAGCCACGCAAATTGATTTGGCAATCAATAACAAATTATTATATCGAAACTCTAAGGTATTTTTTTATGTTTGTACTAAACGATCGTTCTGATGGTAACTTAAATTTAATTATGTTATTCGAATGCTCTTAAGGAACTCAAGCTTAAGTTTATTTGATTTAAAACTAAACAAATGATATAATCAAGACGGTCACAATCCAAATTTTATAGAAGGTTTATTTAGAAGTTTTAAACTCAACCTTAAGTTAAGCTTGGTATCAAATTAAATTTTTCTCTTAAAGTCACTAAACTAGGTGCTGATATACAATTCACTCTGTCTATGCTGTACAGTGCTATCACATCTCGGCAAAGATTCATCCAAACAATCTTATAATGGAGCCAAATGGAAACCAAAACCAATGTAAAGGACCTTGCTATTCCTATGTTTGGAGATGTAATCAATCACCCAAGTTCACCCGATAACTCGACAAGTTATAACACCATCTAACCAAACTGGCTAAGAAGATGCAGAATCTACGGAATACTCCTAAGGAGAAAGTTAAAGAAGCCCAAATGAGTAATCTTTAATTTCGGTACGACGATTTTAGTAGGAGTAAAATTTGATTTCAGCGTCACGTGACGCTGACGTCATTCGTATTTTGTGTTGTTGGTTTGTGGAGTCATAAGAGCCATAAGAGGATTGGCAGATGGGGGAAGTGAAGAGGTAGGATAGATGCTGAAAAGGGGCAACTGGTTGGGTTCTGGAAAAGATCTGGGTGGGATCTGGATGAAATCTGTATGGAAAGGGATCTAGGTGGAATCTGGATTGGATCTGGATGGGATCTGGGTGGGACCTGGGTGGGATCTGTGTGTGATATCTCGGCGAAATCTGGTTGGGATCTGGGTGGTATCTGGAAGGGATCTGGGTGGGATCTGGAAGGGATCTGGGCGGGATCTGGGCGAGATCTGGGTGGGATCTGGGTAGGATCTGGGCGGTATCTACGTGGGATCAGCGTAGAATCTGAGTAGGATCTAGTCGGGATCTAAATGGGATCTAGCTTGGTTGGATCTGGGTGGGATCTGGATTTCTGGATTTTCTGGATTTCTACTCCCCGTTAATTTTCTTCTTTTGAAAGAGTGCCCCTTCTGATTTATATACCATTGAGAGAGCTCGTGATTTGAAAATAAGCTCTTAAACTAAGCATCATGTTTCACACCAAAGACTCGTGAGTGCTAGCTACACTCGCACCTTTTTTTTAGTTCAGACAAGAACACTAGAACATATAAAGATGAGTAACTTCCGTACAAGTGAACGTCAGTGATATTTGTAGCGGAAGCTTGCTATGTGGACCTTCGATTTTACATGTGTATGCTGTGTATGTTCAAAGTTTGTTCTTCACACCTCCGCACACACACACACACAACATACACATCCAAAGCACGAAGTCTTGTAGTAGAAATGAACTATACTTTTGTCGGAACCAATCGGAGTCGTCCTACAGCATAAAGCAGTAATATAAACAACCGGTCGAAACACTAGTTTTAGTTAGAAAAACTTTTTTGTTTTCAACGCAAGCCAAGTTTGATTAAAATCAGACCACTATATAATATAGCTACCATACAAAAGATAGGTCTGAAAAAAGTCTTTATAAGAAAACTTTTTTGATAATCGGTCAAAACTTTAAATTTAATAATATTATATGCTTTTCTACAATTCTGTTAAGTGCAATCCAATTTGGATGACTATAGCATATAGCTGCCATAGGAACGATCAGCCAAAGGTTTTCAATGCGAAATTCCCAAAACTCAAAAAAAATTTTATGAAAATCACAGAGAAAACAAAATTGGCTACACGGCGCGTGTAGAAACGTCAAACCTAAACGCAACGTATTTCGCCCTGTTAAATTGCACACGCTGCGTGTAGAATTCAGAAAGCCACACGCGACGTGCAGAAAAGCTACACGCGACGTGTAGAAATTAAAAATCTAAATGCAAATGTAGAAAAGTTAAATGCTGCGTGTGCAAAGGCAAAGTCTACACGACATTAGAAAATCAGCTCATTTCCCCCAAATAATTCTACATTTTTCATGCAGCAATCTGAATACCACACGGACGTTTAGGTTTTCTACATTAACGTTTGGATATTGAAATCCTACACGCGCGTGTGGAAATTCTACACGAAAAATGTAGCTCCACATCAGTACTGAATTCTTATATTTTTCGTTTAGCAAGCTGGTTGTCACACGTGACGTGTGGGATTTCTAAATGTACGTTTGGATTTACAAAATCTAAACGCTGCGTGTTGAAAATCTACACGAATCGTGCGCAAATTTCTGTTGCCTGTATATAAATAGCGATTGCGTTGAATTAGAACTTGAGAATTACAAGCAAGCAAATATTGGATTGTGCCTTTAGCAGATTCAATACAAGTAATGTCTTAGAGGCCTTGCCTTACACGCGTTACGTGGCGGAGACGTCTAAAACATCATTCCAATCGTGTTGCAGTCCAAGGGCCGGGATTTCAAATCTACCAGAGTAAGTAAAAAAAAATATAAATTTGTAAAAAAAAAAAAAAATTAAAAAGCTACACGAAAAATGTAGGATTTCTACACGTTCTCTCGATATTGTTTTTCAACCTACTTTTGTGTAGATTTTTCTGCACGCGCGTGTGGCTTTCTGAATTCTATACGCCACGTGTGGGTTTTTCGCACGCGCGCGTAGCTTTCTAAATTCTACACGGCGCTTGTAGCTTTTTTACCGGCACGCCGCGTTTAGCTTTCTCATTTCAACATGCGGCGTGCAGAAAAGCTACACAAAAAGTAATGGGTTGAAAATCCCCGTCGAAACGTGTAGAAACCTACATTTTCGTGTGATTCTTTATTTTTTTTTTCTTTTTGATAAAATAGTTTTGGGGTTGTGGGGTAAAATTTAAATTTTTATATTAAATACATTTAAAAGCATTGTATGTATAAATATAAGTATATTTTTATGCGAGCAAGAAGGGTATATATACACCCATCGTTTGAGGAGGTTTTTTTTTTTTTTTGGGGTTGGGTGAAGAGATTTTAAATTTTTTTTTTTTTGTGTTTTGTTTTTAGTCCGCTCTAAAGTTTCCCTACTTCAAACTTGTCTAAAATCGAATGAAGAACAAAACACAACTCTTCTACAGATTTTTTAGAATATTTATGTGGTTAAGCCCGAGTTACTTGAGGTCGGAACCCAGGTGAAACTATTGGAATAATTCAAAATTGATTGATATTTTTTTATATGGTCTTCATTATATAAAAATAAAATTAAACTTATGAAAGATGAGCTTATTTTTGTAGGGATAAGAACAGACGAATACTAAAACATCTAGTAAAATGTTAAGTGCCGAGAGCATCATCAATCGAAAATATTCAAGTATAAGTCGGTAATATAAATAAATTCGTAGAATTTCCGAATATTTTTGGGAATTGGTTTTATTATTTTAATTACCTTATCTTTTTTTAATAATTTTGAAACATTGTCCCTTTCATAGTTTCATCATAATATGGTATTAATAGTTCAAATAGTCCAATATTTCATCATAATTTAACTCTTACATTTCAATAAACATTTAGCTAGATGCAGCTGAGGTAATTGTGGCAAAATAAAATATATTTTATAAACTATTCTTACAAATTATTGTTGCAATCTCTTACCAAAATAAAACTTTTCTTACTTCTTTAAGCTAACTTGCTGGAATTATTAGACGGTAAATTGAATTGAGTCTAAGACCTTACACTTAAATTGTCCCAAAAACTTTATCTTAAAACTAAAACCTTTTAAAACTTCTGTTCAAAATTAACATACCCTTTGACAGAACCAAACCAAGTTCCCTATTTTCCCATATCTCACTGAATGTATTTATTTCCACTCTACCCCCCAAGCTATGTAATCAAAATTTAATGAACCTCAAATTAATAATATTCACATAGACGTTCACACAGCAGGACATTTTAATTTTTTTTTTAAGCAAGCCTCCTTTTGTTATCCTTATCGTATTTCGTAACATTTTGTGCCGCTTGTTGTGGCAAAAAGGTAATTTTCGCCTTGTCGAGCATCAAATTACGCGCGCAAAGTATACGCAGTAAATGCCATATCCTGCAATGTCCTGCGGTGAGCACGTTGTCACAAAATTGTAACCTTGTGTTGGATTGGGTGCCCAACTCAATCTAATTATGGGTCTAATGACGCAATTGCCTCTCCGTCTCATTATTATCGAGTCCTTCTTTCCTGATGATATCGTTGTGATATGTTTTGATTTACGTATATTTTTTTGTGTTGTTCATGCCAGGCGGCTAGACCACGCCCACGACAAGAGTTTTTGAACGTGAAACACCTCCCATTGTGTAGCGTTGATATGTTTTCTGGGTGCGCAAAATTTTATGGGCAAGGACTAACTATTCAGCATAATTTGCATAGGCTGCTGCGGGCATTCACTTGGGAAAAGCTTGCTTTAGTTGCTGTCGTTTTTGTTATAGAACTTTGATGTGGTTTCCAGCTGGTGTGGATGTGTCTGGGACACAGGAGAGTATTAATTGCTTGACAAATTTCAAAGATGAAACCTTGTTTGTCAAAATAGCTTGGATTCAATAGACAAATCACCTTTTAAGTGGAAAATCCAATTCGGAAACACAGACTAGTGATAGACTAAGGGTAGTCCTTTGGAGTAGACTTTCATTAAGTCTTTTTTAATTTCAAAATATTTTAGTTTATTTAAGTAAACTTGCAAATAAAGTCTTCACCATTTTATTTCATTTTAGGGAACACATTTAATTTAAACATAATTTATTTTTTAAAAAAAGTTCATTAGTTCCGAAATGCTAAGGACAAGTGCTGTGGAAATCTTGGAAAAGCCTCTTGAGTTTCTTGTAAAAATATTTTAGTTAATCTGCCCATTAGCTTATGTTTTCTAAGGATGATCCTGGACAAAAAAATATTACTTAAATAGGCTTACCATTTTTATAGATATAACCAAAGAATCTATACAAGATCGTCATAAGGCGACCGTCCAATAAAATTCTTAAATTTGGTTCCCTTTTCGTTAGATCTCTCTCTTTTTAAACATTTAACTTTACCTTAAGAAAGTTCTTCGAACAGCTATAAAGATACACTGCTCCATCCTTTTCTGGATTCATGAACCTTTTATTTGGTTCTTTAACTATTGAAAATACATCGAGCTTGATCTTGAGCCTACTAGAAACTCGGGTAACCAAAGTTTGACAGATTTGGTTAAATAGGAAGTCAAATAAAAGTGCGATAAAAGTTGATAAATTTAGAAATGAGAACCATTTACAATTTTCAACTGGGAACAGCAAAGATCTATCAATTCACCCTTAAACTTGGAAGAAATGTAACTGATTCCAAACCATGCTATCAAGAATACGGTGTTTTTAAGAGCCGATTTCTTATCTCCTCTAGATAGTGCTTTATATAAGAGTTAAGTTTAAGGGTGCGTTCACACCCACTGTCAAGTTTCCAGATATCTGACAGTCTGTTCAGGAAGTATTACAGATTTCTCTGAACACATATGGGAACAGTCAACTGGCACTGCTCTGGCGGGAGCACCTGCACGTGTGTGGAAGCAACTGGAATCTAAAAACATGACAGCCTGCCAGTGTGTGTGAACGCACCCTAACTCTAACGCCTTACTAACAATATTAGTGGTTGAGATATTAAAACCAAAATTCTGGATGAATAACAAGATACGGTAAACAATTAAACTCTCAAAATGCAACAATTAATCTAAAATAGAGGATAACTTTAAACTATCGAGACCTTAAGACGTGTTCTACGCTGCAAGCTGTCGAGTTTCTAAAGAAGGTGCTTTTCTAATGATCGTTCAAAAGCCTTAGGTTTCTAGATTTTGATTCGGAACTTACTTTACTCATTCAACTGCTGCTTTTGATTAATTAGAAGAGAATGGACTTAGGATTTCATTCTATGATTATACATATTTCTATTTTGAACTTTTGAATGTTCTTGTTGATCGCATTTCACGGCACATCACGGCATATCTCCGCCGTTT
The DNA here is from genome assembly GCA_018904235.1 of Lordiphosa stackelbergi. NCBI lineage: Eukaryota > Metazoa > Arthropoda > Insecta > Diptera > Drosophilidae > Lordiphosa > Lordiphosa stackelbergi. The sequence goes on from JAEIFU010002449.1 coordinate 28,903, forward strand.
TCCAAAAAACATATCTCCGCGCGGAGATATGTCGTTTGTATATCTCTCATATCTCTCTGATCACGGCGGAGATATATCGTTTTAAAACGTTATACTCCCAGCCAGAAAAAAGCGACATATCTTCGCCGGCAAAATGTACTGGGCGGAGATATGTCGTCGAAGATATGACGCTTTGCCAGCAAAACCGGCCTGATCCACGAATTACAATTCCTCTTTTCTGAGATATTTTCATTAACCGTTTTTAGCCTTCGAATGAAGCTACAGGCGTCAGCTGAGAAAATGTATCTAAAAATTTGCCCTTTAAATTCTGCGTTGAACAGCACCCAATTCAATAAAGTTCGGAGACATTTTCCAAATACTTAATTAAGATCGTTAAATGTAAGTAAAGAAGAATCGATCTGAATCGATCGAATTAAGTAACTAAAATAAAGAAAGGAATTATTTGAAACCAGAGCGGGCAAACAAACGAAACGTTTAACGAACCGTTCGCGAAAGCTAAGAAACTATTCATATGTTTTGTAGCTGTTACTATAGTCAGGGAAAACGAAACCACTAACTTTATATTGCCGAAGAGCGCAAACGAAACGATTGGAATATTGTTCTCCCGACAGCTAAACTGCCTTGGAACGTTTTGGAACGAAACGTATACTAAGAAATCGTTTGCGGAATGATCGGCTTTTAGTTCTACTTCAGCTGCTGAATTGAAGAAATAAAATAAAAGCAAACGAAAACAACAAAGCTAAGAAAAGCAAAGAAGCAAGAAACAGAAAAAAAACAACTAAGCGTATACAAATTGAGCAGCAAACGTTTCCGAACTATTCGCGCTCGTTGCATATCGTTTCGATTCCCTTTGTACGCAAATCAAGATGAGCGCATTTCGCTTTACGTTTAGTTTGCTAGTTCGAACGCAAACTGAACAGAACTCATTTTTTTACAGTTACATTTTCTCGGGTTTTGTTAGTATTTCGCTCTGTGCAAAGAAAGAAACGAAACGATTCAGAAACGTTTCGTTTCGTTAGTTTGCCCGCTCTGTTTGAAACTCTGCAGAAGGTTCGTTTATAAAGTCTTAATTTGGATTTTGGGTTGGATTGGATTGGATTTTGCGGACCGGTTCCAAAGTTTTCGAATCTTGGTTTATTGCTTCTTAGATCGTTAAATCTTTTTCCACTATTTCCGATGCAATTGGGGTCCGCGTTCAGGTTCGCGGGGATTTTAAATGTAGAAGTTTCGGAACCGTTTTAAAGCCTTGATTAATAGTAAAGCTCAGGGGATCAATAATTTAGTGCAATAGAACCCAATAGAACTTTCTCAATGAAGCTGTGACATTTCGACAAAAGAATTCGTTGGTCAGATTACAAGAATTCCTGGGTTGAAGATCAGTACAAGCTAACCAGCAAACAAAGCAAACAAAAAAGAGAAGTAACAAAATATATGAAATTGTTTGTGTATTTCACACTGTTTAGTGCCGAGTGCTGTGTGCACTTTCGTTACAAAAACAATAGTGCAATCAGAGCACGAGCCTAAGGGTAAATTAAAATTCTCCGAATGTTTGTAACGCATAGAAGGAAGCTTCTTCGACCACATTAAGTGTATATATTCGGGATCTGTATGATAAGCTGAGTTGATAGAGCCATGTCCGTCCGTCTGTCCATCTGTCCGTCCTTCCGTTCGTTCTTTTGTCCGTCTGTTTCTATGCTATCGCCTCCGTCAGTTTTCAAGCTATCTTTGAACTAACTTTGCAACTTCTCTAGTACAATACGCTGTACATTTGAAGGAACGGCCGGATCGGACGACTAGTTTTAGTGCAAAAACCTACCATAGTCTTTTTACTTTCCAGTTATGAATATAATCTGTTTCAACACAATTTTGCCGAGTTTGATCAAAATCAGATGATTACATCGTATAGCAAACTAAGGACAAACTGGCCAGCCAAATGGTCCAAGTAGTGGCGCCATCTATTACTGTTCAACGCGAAAACTAAATTGTTGAGAAAAAATCATTAAAAGCCTCTATTTATAAAAATTATACCAGCTGCAAGGGTATATAAACTTCGGCTAAAGTAAAATTAGATCCTTTAACAAGTTAAGAATTTGTTAAAAAGACAATTTAATTTGAAAAAATTTTAGCAAACTTATTTTGGTGTGCCTTAAAGTCCTAACCAAAATCATGGTATCAATCGGGAAATTTTTAAGATTTTAAATTTTTATAAAGAAAACAAAAGTTTCTTAAGAAAATTTAAAGAATATTTAAAAAGTGATCAAGCAAATTAGCTGGAAAAAAGTTTAAAAATCTTACAAAAATTCTTTTGAGCTGACAATTATACTTCTTCCGATTAAAGCCTTGGTTCTAAATTTTCAAACATTAATAATAAAATCTTAAATTCTTACCACTTCGTTTCGTTTGATGCTGATTGCCCAATATCTGATCGATGCTATAGACGGCTCTTGGTCGGGAGACGGGACTCTCCTGTACGGAGGGACGCATGGCTGGTGGCATTATTGGATGCTGATGATGCTGGGTTGTGGTTGTGGTCATCATAGCTCAACAGCAGAACCAATGAATTGATTAATTCAGGTTTTTGGTTTTAATTGCTCGCTTATTAATTAAATAATTGCACCGAATTTTCACACACACACAAAACGCACGCACATAAATTGTTTAATTAATTAGAAATTATTAAGTTAGTTGTTGACTTTGTTTTCGCAGCAACTGCCTTTCGGACAAGCAGTACAACTTCACTAGAACGCTCGTGACGATCAACAACCACCGACTGAGCGCGTTTCGTGTCGAATCTGGATATTAAATACCAGTTCTGGCCAGGGCAAGTGTCTGAATGAAATGGGCGAGGCTGAGGAACTCGCTCACATCATATCCTGGCTGAGGTCGTGGTCTGCCGTCTCGCTTACTCGGGGTAGGTTTCGTTGGCGGTGTGCGTGCGCTTGTGTGTGTGTGTGTGCAGGTAGTCTAAGGGGTGTTACTCTGCTGGGAGTCTCTCTCTCTCTTGCTCTCTGTGTTTAAATACCGCTCTCAACAATTTGTTGGTTTGCTTATTAATATGATTTATCTCACAAAATTTTCTCATTACAAACTATAATTTAGTTATTAGTTTTCACTGTGGCCTGCACCGAGGCCATTATCGTGCTATCTCTTTCAGGCTGCTTCTCACCCCTCCCCTTACCATGATGCTTGATGCCTGCGCATCAACAAATCACAAAACAGGTTAGTTCCTACCTGTCCTAGGCGGCCATTTCCGTTTTTACCGTATGGAATCTCAAAGAATTTTATGATGTCTCCTTTACAATTTCATTGAATAAGCCAAAATGCTCAATGAATCCCTTTACTTAGCGAGGTTCGCGTAAAGGAGTAGCCCGGATCTTTACCTAAATTCATTGATTAAACTGATCTGGTGGGATTGAGCTAGCAGGTACTGTACCTACAAAGGCCAGCTGAAAGTAAGTGAAGAGTTGTCAGGTTCATTAAAGGAAATTTCCTTTTATAATTTATTTTGTTAATAGCAATAAAACGTATTGAACTTTTTGATGTGAAACATCTTTAATTTCGGTACGGAAGATTTTAGTAGGAGTAAAATTTGATTCCAGCGTCACGTGACGCTGACGTCAGGTATATTTTGTGTTGTTGTTTTAGCGGAGTGTCCCGGGGGGAGGGGGGGGGTGGAAGAGGGGGAAAGGGGATGGAAAGTGGGGGTGACTTAACAATGATTTGACAGTTACTGAACAGTGACTAAACAGTGACTTGACAGTGACTAAAAATTGACTAAACTGTGACTTGAAAGTGACTTGACACTGACTTGACAGTGACTAAACAGTGACTTGACAGTTATTGAACAGTGACTAAACAGTGACTTGCCAGTGACTAAACAGTGACTAAAAATTGACAAAACAGTGACTAAACACTGACTTGTCACTGACTAAACTGTGACTGAACAGTGACTTGACAGTTACTGAACAGTGACTAAACAGTGACTTGACAGTGACTAAACAATGACTTGACAGTGACTAAACACTGACTTGGTAGTGACTTAACATGGACTTGAAGGTGACTTAACGGTGACTTGACAGTGGCTAAACAGTGTCTAAACAATGACTTGGCAGTGACTTGACAGCGAATAAACGGTGCCTTGACAGTGACTTAACAGACTTACAGAAAAGAAGGAAGAACACAGCAGCCAGTAATCTTGTTCTTAGTATTTATACTCCTTCTTAGTTTTCTTCTTTCAAAAGATTGTCGCTGCGGATTTATATACCATTGAGAGAGCTTGTGATTTTGATATTAAGCCCTTAAATTTAGCATCATGTTTCACATCAAAGCCACGTGAGTGTTAACGGTACTCACACCTTTTTTTATACACTTTCTTTTAGATTGAAAACTAAGTTGCATCCAAAGATTTAAGTATCACTTAAGAGATATTTAAATTCTAGCTTAAAGATTAATGTCGCGGCAGGAACTGAACCTAGTAATTTTAAAAAAAATTCCTGTATTCAATTATTAAACTATTTTTGTTAGTTTCTGAAATGGAACTACTTCCAAATAGTTTTGATTAAGCCGCAAATCGCAAAGGGTCTAGCCCGATAAGGGAAGGGGTGTCCTAAAGTCTGGGATTTCAAAATTTCCTTTATAGTTGGATAGATTACTTCAAAACAAACTGATCTGGCCCAATGTTGGATCATTTTGACGCCATGTCCTTAAGATATCGTCAAAAATCCTTTTTTTGGAAGCCTTTTTTTAAATAGAAATATCTCGGGAACCAGAGTAGCTAGAGACATGAAATAAATTGCTAGTGATAGATAATAGATCAAAATTTTCGAAAATTGGAAAATTGGTGACATACACTGAAAAAATTTTTTGCTACAATTAAAAGAAAAATATAATCTGGTGGTTTTGCTAGTTCGCGTTGGACCGCCACCTTAAAACTTTTCCTGGAATTTCCTCCAACGTTAAAGCAAATTACCTAAAAGTTTGAAAAAATCAAATACGCTTCGAATAGTCGCGTTGGACCGCCACCTTAAACCTTTTGAATTACCTGAAAGTTTAATAAAAATCGAAGATACGCTTCTTAAAGAAAAATTCAAAAAATATATATATTCTGATTTTAACTGCCATTTCATAAATTAACCATCTAGTTGGCTTATCCACATGACCATTGTTCAAATTCGCTTTACAGTTCTGATGCCAGCATTTAAAGGAAAAAAAGCTCAACTGGACACCGAAGAAGCAAATGAGTCTCGAAAAATCACCAAAGTAAGGTGGGTTGTCGAAGCCGTTCATGGATCAATTGCTCAAAAATATAAACTTTTACATCACAATCTGGACAACAAATATCTAAGCAAAGTTGGTGATCTATGCAGAATCGCTGGGTATCTCAACAACAAGTTTGGAAAGAGGTTAAACTTAGATAAAGAATTAGGAAGCAGATTACTTTCTCATTTTAAAAATCGTATGATGGTTCCAAATACTTTGTCTGAAGAAGTTGAGAAAGAGCGTTACAATCGAAAAAGAAGTTTATTAAGTCCATTGAATACATCATCGCTTTTAGAATTTCCAAGACTCACGGAAGACGAGCTAAAGGTATTATATTCTGGATCTTACCAACTGTCGCTAGCAGTCTCATACCTATCAGAAATCCTGAATGAGGACAGGACGATTGATGCATTCGTTAAAATGAGTCCCTCAATAATAAAATTCGAGGTACGCTCTAGGCATATTAACAGCAAGTCCTACTGTGTCTATGTCGATTTTATTCCAAATAATAATAGCATAGATGGCGTACAACGTTATTGCTGTAGTTGTCCCAACGGAAAGAGGACTGTTGGCTGTTGTTCTCATGCTGCAAGTGTGATTTATTACTTGGCTCATGCAAGATACTTATCACGCATTATCCGTCCAGCAGCAATTTTATCAAGAATTTTTGAGTCGGATGAAGCGAATGTTGTGATAAACGAAAATAGTGAAGATGACGAGTAAGTAAAATAAGCGAATATTTATTTTTGAATTTTTCTTTAAGAAGCGTATCTTCGATTTTTTTAAACTTTCAGGTAATTGGCTTTAAGGTGTTTTAACCACCACCATCACCTCCCACTTTTTTTAAGCTGTAATTAATTTTAAAATACCAGAACAACATTTTTTTACTTTCTTTACAGGGACGTCTTAAACTCGAAACCTTGAAAACTGAACACACGGACGACGGCGTCTTAGCTCGCTCTACTTTCAGGCATAAGCAAAACCAGGCGTCAAAATATTACTGAAGAATGTAAGCAGTTGGTACTTTGCCGCTGAGCGAGCAGCAAGGGCCGTGGTCGAGGAGACAACACATTCGCTTAGAAAAGCATAGAGTGCGGTCGGGATCAAATCATACATTTTATGCCTAAAAGTTGCCCGGCATTTTTTCAGGGTACCAAGGGAAGGAGACCCAGCCCACCAAAATTATCCACTTCTTCGACTTTTCCGTGTGATTTTTTTTGTTTGCAGTAATTGAGGTGAAAAATTAGTATAAGGAAACATTGGGGAAATGAAACATTCGAATTGCATATCGAACGCAAATCGAATGCAAATCTTTCGAATACCAGCACAACTAAAATAAAAGGAACAGAATGACAGTATGTCATTTACCCCTCCCTGAGAAACTAATTGAATATGATGTGCTGAACATTGTCAGTGGTTACTATTAGAGATGGTGTTTTTAGGATCAAAAGCGCAGACATTACTAGATCAGAGATGAGCATTCCTTTCTCGGACACTAGCGTGACTCTAAAGCACGATCAATGGCTTCGCTTCGATGTGAGTTAGAACAAAAACATGCATGTTTATCGGTAAGTGGCGCCAGCTGTGCGCACACGCAGACAGCGCTACAAGTGCAGTGTGTGCGACCGGGTCTCGCTTGGCGCATAAGCAGACATCTGCGCAACCAAAATAAATGCAGTGTGTGGATCGCTGCTATGTGTTGTGGTTTCAACTTAATCTCGCTCGCTTGGCATCTGTAGGCTGTATATGTTATGTCCTACTTTGTAGCTTGTGTGCTTGCATACAAGAAGGCTCTCAACTTTCAGTAGCGATTACTCTTGTTTGTAGTATCCGAAAATACTTAATTACAGCTTCTGCCTACTTCTAGTGTGCAAGGATCTCTGAGTGACTCAAATCGAAGGGTTTAACACTTATAAAAGCAAGAGGTCTGACAGTCAGGCCACCATGCAGAATCATAAATCCAATAATTGTCATTAACAGACTGAAATCGAGTGCATCTTACTTCAATACAGAACGTTACCAACCAGGATTGGTTTGCTTAGACAAGCTTTTGCTTCAACCAAAAAGGTTGCATAACACTCTCAAACTCAGACAAAAGGCAGCCAAAAATGGCTCTTCCCAAAAACTCGCCTAATGCCATCCATTGTCTTCAAAACGCCGCCATTAGATCTCCTCACTAATTTGTTGAAACTTACACAATTCCTTTGTGATCTGCACCCAAACAAAGCCAAAGCCAGCAGTGCAACACGTAATTTCCCGAGAACTGCGAGAACAAGTAAGTGACCAAACACTCATTAAAATGCCAGATGTGTGACGCCACACTTCACACAGCAGCAGCAGGGAATAGGCCTGACCCGGCCAGGCAACCGGGCCCAGATTAAGAACAAGCGCAACGCTTTAGCGTCTAATCATATTTTCATAGGATACGCTCGGCTATGCAGATTTCATTTTCATTCATTCAATCCGATTGCATGTTCGTTTAATTTAGAGCTGAGACGAAGACCAGAGGAGGACTTAGGCAGGCGAGTGCTTACCTGCCCCGCGTAATCTATTGTGATCTATTCTTATGATTCCACCAAAAAATTTTGCCGCATCATCAGCGCACTTAGCCACACCGCAACGCAACCAAATCAAGGCAGGATAATTGCCTGTTTGATAAGCCTCTCAAACTTGTTTTTGGACTTAAGAATTCAGGGATGTTTTGTTTTTATGAGGGAAAATCGGTTTTGGGGGCGGCAATCAAATGTGGAAATTGATTTATTTCTCAACTAAATGGTTTTTAGAAGGAATACACATTCGGTCCTTAAATATTTTATAACCTTAAAAGTTGGTAAGATTTAATGGGGCATAATTTGAAAGCAATTCACTCAGGTTATATAAAAGATCATTTGGGTTTTTGGCAGAGCTCGCGAAATATGGTCAACCAATATTTTCTATGCTGTCTGCTCATTGAAATGACAGGAACATCTTTAACGGACTTGCTCAGACTTGCTTTTTACGCAAAGGTTAAAAATGAAGGGGGCATTATAGTACACAAGCACGCATACACACTTGAAGTTTACTGACCCACTGAACCAAAAGCTCGTAAAAGATATCGCTTGCAATACTTACGCGAAACATAAACGTGCAAAACTATCGAGAAAACACTCGCAAACGATCCGCAAATTAATCACCCGTCGCTTAGTTTGTGGCAGAGAAAGTTTCGTTCTCGATAGCTCGCAAAAGATTCGTTTGCGAGCCTTCTTTGATAGTTTTTGGGAGCCTTTTTCGATATCGTTTGCGACTCACTTCACCAATCAATTGCGAGCCTTTTTCGATATTTTTCGTATCTTTTATTCCCATTAAATTAATACATATTAAAAAATATAATTTTAATTTTGCATTTTATTCAAATTTCACAAAATTATTTACTAAATCTAATACCTATAAAATAACAATTCGGTGATAAATAACAAACTAAAGCTAACATTTCAAATAAAAATAAAATTAAATAATATATCAAAATTAACGTTTCAAATTAAACTAAAAAATTAAATAAAATGAAATAAATCAAAATTAAAGATAATAAACTAATAAATAAATTTAAATAACTCCAAAAAGAAAAACTTAAAAAAGGGAAAGAATTTTTTAAAGAAGAAGAAGAATTATTTTTTATTAATTTTTTTTTACGAAAATACTTTTAAAAATAAAAAAAAATTAGAAAAAAAGAAAATTATTTTAAAAAACGTAAAAAAATTTATTAGCTGTTTTATAAGTATTACATTAAAAAATAAAAATTGTAGGCGTAAAAAATGAAGTAAAAAAAAAAGACAAATTTTTTTAAAATTTAATGCTTAACTAAGATTAAAATGACTGAGATAGAGTAACAATAGAAATTTGAACCGAGAGTGCAAAAACATTTTAACTTATTAGCTATTTTAGTTCCAAAAGCACCATCAGAAAGACATATTTCTTGAGGGCTGTCGTCTTAAGACTAATCGACCAACGGATTAACCCTGGTCCCAGAAACCACAAAAAAACCATACTTGGTTAACTTTGCGATGACCACGACTCTTTCACTATCTGGTTTATTACTATACATAGACGACAAAAATGAAAAATTATTGATAAAAAAATTCTTTGCCACTAGCTACAATCCTTCCGAACACCCTGGAACTAAACACAAAGAAAGATCTTTTCGCCAAAAAACACAGAAAACAAAAACAAAAAAAGGAAAACAAACGCCACCAAACAAAAACTTTGACATTTAAATAACAAATTCAGAACGAACTTACAGTTCAATTATACCAAATCTAAAGAATGGTGAAAAAGATTGAAACCAAACAAAAAACAAACGAACAACAAGGAAAAAAAAAAAAATGTAATAAAATAAAGAAAAAAATGGGAATTAAAAAGAAAATAAAAATAATTTCCTGGGTAAACACGCAGCTCAAAGCCTAAACTAAAGAGACAACAAGGGACCAAAAAAAAGGAAGGAAAGTAAATACGTCAAAAGGTAAACCCGCAAGTTTATGATACATGAAGAAAGCATAAAATTAGTAAGAGACAACAAACAAACTCCAAAGCTGCAAACAAGGCCTGTTGTTTCTAAAGTTAGCTCGATAAAAAAAAAATTAGGGACTAGTTAGCACACTAAAAAACTGCCACGCCCAGCAGCGGACCTTGGACACACAACGCAGACGGACGGCAAGTATCCCAAAACTTAAACTATGAAACTCTGATATTGTACCCTATCTCAAGTATATAAGAAATATAGAACCTGCTTTTTTTCCCGCTACGGTATAGATGCTGAGGCGATATGATTAAATCGATACATTGAAAAAGGGTAACATATTAGTGTTGGGAAAACAGCCAAAACTAAAATATTGTAAGTTTCTTGCAATTTTTCCTGCTTTCTGGGAAAAAAAAGTAGAAAAGAAAGAGCGAGAGGCTAACTGACCAAAAATGTTTTAAATTTACCGTTCTGAGGACCAAAAAATTTTTTAGGGTGGTACGGGGAGGGCAGGTTCGTTTTTCCAATTAAAGTTATCTGACCTGTATATTTTGATTTGTGAATCGAGTCCCACATTAGTTATAAATTTTTGGGGAAAAAAAAATAAAAGTAAAAAAGTGTTGGCAAAAAGACATAAAGAGAGAAAAATTTATCATGGGGGCGGGAGGTGGCGGGAATTAAAATATCTGCGTGCAGAATGAACGATAGGGTGTCGGCGGCGGACGGACGGACGGACGGACGGACAGACGGACAGAACCGGCGTGGAAAAAAATATGGTGGGAAACTGCGTTAGATACACCCGGAACGGGAAAAATGGGTACCAAAAAATAAGTGGGAAAAAATATGAATTTCTGAAAAAAAGAGAGACAAAAAAAAATTCGGGAAAAAAAAATTTTGAAAAAAAAATGTATTTCGCATTAAAAGAGGAAAAGGGAAAAAAAAAAGGAAATGGAGGAAAAAGAACACAAAAACAAATATATGATGGAAAAAAGTCCCGTGCGATCCCGGCGAAAGAACAATTTGAAAAAGAAAATTGGGTGAAATAAACCATAAAGGGAAAAATGAAATAAAATTTATGAAAAAAGAGAATGGCAGTTGAAGGTTTCAGCGAAAAACGTGTCGTGGATTTTTGGTTCTGAAAAAAATTGTTAAAAAATTGAGAGAGAATGAGAGCATAAGTTAGCATTGTGAGCAAAAAAAATTTTCAAAGAGATGTGTTGGCATAAAAAAAAGGATGAATTAGCCTATTCTTTGAGTAGTTGACTTTTGAGAATGTGACCGTAAGCAACTAGACATTTTCAACAATTTCTTTGTCGAACAATTTTTCAGCATTAACCAAATCGTTCGCAGTTTTATTATTCCGATGTACTTTATTAAAGATAATGTTATTGTGAAGAGATAGATATTTATGTAGTTTATTGTTGGGATATGGGTTTTTATTATTTTTTTTCGCCTTTAAAATATTATTATGATTTTGGTTTTTTTTTAATTTTTTAATTTTTAATTTTTTAATTTTTTTTTTTACCAGCGGAATATCACATTTGTGGTTAAAATTTGGTCTATCTGTGTCTACCTTTGTCTTTAGGCATAAATTTTGCCCACTGTTCGATCTTCCTCGACTATTTGATAAGTCATAGAAAAGTCGAGCAAAGTCTTAGAGCTGAAAATATCAGTTTAATGAATTAACTTTTGAGTTCTGAAACTTTGAGAACTTTGGAGGACACGGAACAACTTTCTTAATTTCAGTGTTGCGGGGGATTTGGAAAGATGAAAAAAATTCTTTTTCGGGAAATTAAGAATAATTTATTGTATAGAACATTTGGCATTAGCCAAACATTTGTCAAACAACAACAACCACAATAAAGAAATGTAGAAAACCACACTTTTTCCGGGTGCTGTGATATGTTTATTCGTATGATAGGCCTTTATCAATTGTGCTGTGAACACCTCTGATAAGAAATCCTAGAATTCTTTAAAATTGTAAAAGTAAGTCGCAGTGTTCAGTAAGTAACATCATAGTTAGCTGTCGGAAAACCCAAAGCTCTATTTGCCCCTAATTAGCTTAAGGAGCCACTTCCACTGCAAATTGACAACCAAAAGCCATTTAGGGCAAGTGTGAAATGACAAATTGAATCAAAGTCAAACTCAAACTCATTGAAGGCTGCAGCACTTCATTGTAATTTCTAAATTAGCACATCGAATGGGGAAGCATTCTCTCAAGGGGTGAGGGGTGTTTATCTCTTAGCAACTCTCTCTCTTTCTCTATCTTGCTCTCACTCTCAAAAGACATGCGCAGTTCAAGTGAAAGCTCATTGGCTAAGGCTCAAACACACACACACAGAGAGACTTATACCAACGAGGTCATTATCGTGTTAGCCCATCTCCTAACCACCACCCACTCTAACACCTACCCCATCCCCTTCCATCTATCATCCCATTTCAGCTGCGTGTAAACACATTGTGGCAATTCTCTCTGGTGCCATGACTGTGTTCACCTTTTAATAAGGTTAACTGCTACGACGACAACAACCCTAGGGCTGAGAGTGGGAGGTTTGGGAGGCAACATTTTTCTTAACCATTAAATCTAATATATCAAAGTAATAAAACGAATTTCGCTCGTGCGTGCTCGCTCTCACCCCCACATCGTGTAATCCAACTAAAAAGTTTTCGTCTACTTGCAGTCTGCCTTCAGCCATTGTCTTCCCGCCTGCCTGGTTGCCGGATGTGCTTTGCCAGTTGGAGGATGGATGGGTGTGCTCTTGGCAGTGCTTTGTTATATAGAGCTTGGGTATTTAATTTTGATTTTTATCTGTTTTTGAGAGGATTTTTAGGAGGGGAAAGTATGGACTTTTGTAATTAGTTGTCAGAGGTAAGAGATTGGCTGGAGACAAAAGATGTGGCTAATCATCTGAGATCACGGATCCTCATAAAGATGGCGGAAATTTGACTACAAGCAACCAAACATTTCCTCTACTGATTTCATCTTCCCCTCCTTGCCTTTGCACTTGAATTCACTTGATTACAAAGTAATTTATTGGCAAGCAGCAGCAGCATCCACATAAACACACAGAGATTTGTCTCAATGGCAGCTCCTCCTCCTCATCCTCCTCTTCCACTCCCCCCTCAGTCTATTTGTTGTGCATACGAAATGCGCCAAATCCCAAAAATCAACAAACAAATGAAAAGAAAATTCAATAAAATACGAGACGAAGTGGATAAAAAAGAAAAGCCCAGAAGGAGCAGGGAGCCAACGGTTGAAGAACGGAGAAAAAACTTTTCTGCCAAAAACTAATTACAAGCCAAAGCTGAAATTGCGACTTCCAAGTGGGCGGTGTGGCACGCGTTACGCCCCCTCCCCTCTGCCCCTTAAACGTTTCTTCGTCACACTTTTTTCGCACATTGCGTATGCCAGGCAGCTAGCACGAAAAACTCGAATAAAATTAATTATTTTGTCAGTTGATATGACGGCCATCTCTTGCACAGTTTTGTGGGTCTTTGTAACACCCACAAAGCCGCAGGCCAGCAGGCCGCCACCTGCCACGACAAAATTGGCATGTTGTGTCAATATAGACAGCAGACTACGACGACGACGACAACGATGACTTAACTAAGCAGCAACCCGCAGCCAGTGAAAGGGCATCAAAAAAAAAAGGAGCATGGCCTGCGGTCATGTTATTTTTTGCAATTTGAACGAACTGCAAACCTGCGGACTTGCCGCACACACATCGAAGCGTCTAAGGGTTTGGGAGAGTTTAACCGTTCTTTGATAAGAGAAAGATTGGGAAATATCACTGTAATGGTTGGAGTGATCAAAATGCTTTGGGCTTTTCTTTGGTCATGGCTTCCAGTCATCATTTTAATCGCTTGTCTGTTTGATATAAAAGGGTTAGGTGATTTAAGGAATTTTAACGATTTTTACGCCTGAGCTTAAGTTTCCTAGAGGTTCCACCAGGCACTATTTCCCATAAGTCAGTAAATATTCGAGGCGATTTTTTGCTTTCCTTAACTTAGTATAGAGGAGAGTGGGGGTTGTGATCATAGTTTTTGTTTTTCGAACATAACTTCGCCAAAAATATTTTAACAATATTTTTCGTAAATTTTTGTGTTTTAGGTAAAAGTTCAAAAATTCCTCATCACTAGTTTTTAAAAATAAATTATAATAAATTTTGGTTTATTTAATACTTAGTTATTTTTTCTTCATCTTAAGTAATAAATATCAAGGGTGAGAGTTAATTGATTGAATGCGTCTTGTTTTTTTTTTTTTGCGAGCAATTTTTTCTTAATGGCTGTTCTGTTTGTTTGCCTTTTTTTTTACTTCTTTGAAAGAGTTTTTCCTCTGTTTTATTGCGCGTCGTTGCAATATTCTCTTTGAAAGTCAAAACCTACTTTTTTCAACCCCCCATATCTAACTTTTTTTTGGGTGGCGTCACATAACCAAAAAGAAATTGTTACAAAAACATATTTCTATCAAAAAGGCAATTGACCAAAGATATTTTCCTCATACTTACTTTTGTCATTAAAAAAATTTCCAATATTACAAGTCAAAAATGAAAAAACAAACTTTTTTTTGAAATTAGTTGAGTTCTGTTTACGAACTTAAAGAGGTGTAGACTGATAGGTTGCTTGCCAAAAGTTAGGTAATAAGAAGTGGAGACACATGACATAAACAAAAAGTTTAAGTATTTTTTTTGTGGCCAATATTCGAGTGGCTCACAACCCCCACCCCCCGGCTCAGAACCCCCCCATTCTCCCATACACCTCAACAATGCAACTGCCAAACAAAAAAAAAAACAAAATAATTTTTTACCTTCATATTCGACTCAGGTCTAAAAGATAAGGTCCCACAGGCAAATTATTTGCGCAAATATTTTATTTTCATATTTGCCTTAGATGGGAACACCAAATAGTTTGCGCGCAAACTCCTCCATCAGAAACCCATTCAACCATTTGCCCATTCGTCCCAGCGTCAACTTACAAAACAATGTATTGCTCATTTCTTATTTAAAAGAAAATGATAAAAAAGCATTAAAAACATCGGTATATCTATACTTATAAACAGGGCTGCAAACCTCCTAAAAATCGGAATAGGTTCACTTCGGGGTTCGAACCCACGATTCATTTGGGTTCG
>JAEIFU010002450.1:0-43754 GCA_018904235.1 Lordiphosa stackelbergi
TCGACGTGCTTGACTTTGGAAAGCTCGTGCCAGGTGTGATTGAGCAAAACGCAGACACGCATAATTTAATTTATTGTTGATCTCTTCTTGCTGCCGTAACATTGCGCATGTGTGTTTTTGCACTCGTTTGACGGCCCAAATAACCACCCCTACGTGTTGCTAGCATTGTTTACTGTAACAAACATACACAGATAGGCCTAATTGAGTATCAATTGGCAAAACAATTGGGTGAAGTCACCGAAAGATGCAGCCTCGCGATTGACCAAACTATGGAATGGCTAACCGCGAATGGGCTCCTTCTCCGTCCTAGTAATTGGTAGGAAAAAAGTTGAAAAGGCAACGGTACGGGTTGGCTCCATTACAATCGAGTCACAGCCAGCCATCAAATATCTAAAAGCCTTGCTCGACCATAGAATGACGTTTAGACAACACCTGGAGCACGTGAGCGCCAAAGCTGCGAAGGCGACAACCGCTGTAACAAGCTATGAACATAGCGCCATAACAGACTCTTCGCACTCAGAATCACCTGCTGTTTCTGCACCGTATCAGAGTAGGCTGGTCTAGTTGTTGATGGAACAGTCCCCATAGAAATGCTAGCAGCGAAAAGACGGAGCGGACGCACAAAAAGCACAGGAAGGACACAGCGTAACTCAACAGTTTCTCAATGGAAAAGCAAATGGGATCGCGGTATAAGCGATAGGTAAACGCACCGGCTGATACCGAACCTGGATCCCTGGCTGAACAGAAGACACGACCAGGTAGACTTTTACCTGTCCCAAATGTTGACGGGACAGGGATGCTTAAAGGCGTACCTGTACCGCTTCAAGCACGAGGTGGATCCCTACTGCGATCACTGTGGTGGCGAAACTTGTGAGGACGTGGACCATGGCTTATTTAGTTGTCCCCTATACAGCCGAAAACATCGTTCAATGCATGTTGTCCAGCCAAAGCGGGTGGCAGAGAATAGCCAACATGGGGGCAGCCATTATGAAGGATCTGCGTCGCAGAGATAAAACGGATAACCTGACCGCCATCCGCCCCGCGAAGTAATGCTTTGCGGCGGTCCCGCGGTTCCGGAATCTTTCTTCCTTCCTCTTCTTACCTTCTCCTATTTATTGTTAATAGCTCTCATTGAATATATACTCCCCCCAACCCCCCAAACAGAACGGACGCCTTTATTTATAAAGATCTAATGATACTCGCATATGCCGATGATATTGACATTATCGGCAAAACCGAACGGGCGGTAAGCAGGGCGTTTTCAGAGATTGATAGGCAGTCTGAACTAATGGGTTTAGCGGTAAATGAGGACAAGACGAAATACCTAGTATCCGCGGACAAAAAGTCCCTGGGTCTTGGACAATCTGTTACAATGGGAAAATACAACTTTAAAGTTGTAGAGGATTTTGTTTACCTCGGAACGACGATTAGCAGCGACAACAACATCAGTCTGGAATTCCGACGAAGGATCACTCTTGCAAACCGATGCTACTACGGGCTAAGTAGGGAGTTCAAGAGCAGAGACCTCAAGCGAAGAACTAAATTAGCTCTATACAAGTCGCTTATCATCCCAGTCCTGCAATACGGCGCAGAAGCATGGACAATGACAGCAGCGGATGAAGCGGCGATTGGCGTGTTTGAACGAAAGATTCTTCGGAGGATTTATGGAGCTTTAAAAGTTGGCGATGATTTCCGCATTCGAAAAGTGACGAACTGTATGAGCTCTATGGGACACCCGTCTGGTCAAGCGCATTAAGCAACAGCGGTTGCGCTGGTTAGGACATGTCAGCAGGATGGACGAAGAAGCTTCAGTAAAAAGAGCGTATAAATCGAATGCGGCTGACTATGGAGGAAGAGGCAAACAGGGGAGACCCCACTAAGATGGGACGTTCAGGTGCGGGCAGACTTTGCTAAGCTTGGTGGGACCAATTAGTGCCAGCTCGCACGAAACAGAAGCGACTGGAGAGCATTAATCGCAGAGGCCCAGACCTTCAAACGGTTGTCATGGCCAATAAAAAAGAAGAAGAAGCTCTCATGGTACCAGTTCAAGTTTCGGTGTTTTTTTTGTTTCATTTCATTTTGTTCCGTTTTGAAGGTAAGTAACTGTGGAGCTTGCTTTAACTTATTTAAATAAATTTTAATATAAAACAAATGGAGAATCGAATTATAACATTTAGGGACGATTTCTTACCCTCTACATAGAACTAGTTGTCACTTAAAGAAACAAATAACAGAACAAATTGTAGGATTATCTGAAACATAGCAGCTATCAAGAAGCTGAGAAATCGGGCCTAAGAAGAAGAAAAACTCACAATGAACTGGTAAGGGTGTGCCCCATTTAGGTACTAACATATCTTTCACCCTACCTAGATAGGTAGGTATATTTCGTAAATTTATTTGCTGGGTAAGTAAATATGGTAAGTAAGTGTGTATAGCAGAGAACTTGAGTTCCCCAAGAGAGAAGAGAGCGCGAAAATGTAACTGTGTCTCTCTCTAACACCTGCCAGCAGGGGCTATGGCTGTGAAACTCTGGAATAAACTTTGCAAAAACGTGTGTTGCCCTTGTTTAACTGGGAAACATTCAGACATACAGGCATGTTCTCAATTCCACTTCCACGGCAACCTTTCGAAAGTGGAATTGATTCATGTTCTCGCAACACCAAAACGAAAAAGTTTTTCATTTTGAAAAGTAATGCTTTGTTAGTCGGTGGAATGAAAAGTAATCTGCCAAATTACGCACTCTTACAGTTGCTAGATGAACATAAAGTAAAATTTTCTAAATTTTGTGAACAATTTAGAAATTGCTTGTGAAATTTAATTGGTATTCAAGCCTTTAATTGATTTATAAATTTTTATACTTTGAAAGTGTATTATAATTTGAGAAGTTTGCAACGCATTGAGGAATCATCTCCGACCACAAAAAGTATATATATTGGTATACGAGCTGAGTCGATTAAGCTTTTTTCGTCCCTCTCTCCCTCCCTCCGTTTTTCCGACTGTCTGTTTCTACGCGAACTAGTCCCTCAGTTTTGGAGCTATCGAGCTGAAACCTTGCACAGAGTCTTCTTTTTACTGCACGCTGCTAATATGTCGGAACCGACCGGATCGGATGACTACTTCTTGTAGCTGCCATACAAATGTTCGTTCGAAAAATGGGTTTTAGTGAGAAAAACTGGTTTGTTCTCAATATTATCGCTCTCAAAACGCAGTCATGGGTAGTATTGAATGTTTTTAAGCTGATTTGGCGAAGTTTGGTCGAAGTCGCTAACCGTTGTGACAAGCTATTTCAAGTGTATCAAAACTTCGGTACAGACGAAGTTAGCTTTGCCTTTCTCGTTTTGTTTAATGTGTCCAGAATTTGGCATTGCCCAGCCAAACCGAAAAGTGAAACCTAAATGTCAGCCTCTCTCATTTCTGACTGTTCCATTTTCGATCGTTTTGCTTGTAATTCTAGTTTCTCTTTTGTGTATCTAGCGCCATTCTCGCTTGGTCCAGCGGATTGCGAAAAGCAAAACGAAAGCAATTTCGTTCGAAATTGAGAGTACAAAAACAAAACCGGAGCGGAATTGCGTTCGATTCACTTTTCGAGAAATAGTGGAATTGAGAACATGCCTGATAGTCTCAAAAGTGAAATTTGTAGATATAGATACTACTGTGGGCAAAAAGTAGTCGGAAGTTGTTTATAAATCAAAAAACTTTATTTATTCTTCCAAATCAATTTCATCACCTTCAAAGTAATCCCCTCCCGATACAATGCACTTATGCCAACGTTATTTCCAGTCCTCGATGCATCGACTCGAAACGGTGTGCTCGGAGTGGTCTTTTGAGTTTGGAGAACAGCAAGAAGTCACACGGAGCTAAATCAGGCGAATACGGTGGTTGCGGAACGACGATGGTATTGTTTTTGGCCAAATGATCGCGAATAACGTGCGCTGTGTGAGATGGCGCATTATCGTGATGCAAAAGCCAAGAGTTTTCGGCCCATAAATCTGGCCTCTTTTTGCGAATAGCTTCACGCAAACGACGCATAACACTTAAATAATATTCCTTGTTGACAGTTTGGCCCGGCGAAAGGAACTCATAATGCACGACACCACGATAATCGAAGAAAACCTTGATTTTGGAGCGACTTTGGCGTGATTTTTCGGCCTTCCTTAAACCATTTGTACCAGTCAAATGTTGTTGATTTTGGCAGAGCTTGGTCGCCGTAAGCCTTCTGCAACATTCTCAACGTTTCCGCAGCGGTAATTCCATTCAGGAAGCAAAATTTAATCACACTTCTTTGTTGAATAATTTCAGACATTTCAAAAATCGCCGTTTCACAAAACCAATCGTAACTCAAAAAATTGACATGTAAGTCAGTGACAGTGCTGCCAACTAAAAAACAAGTAAGAGTGTTGCGGTCGAGTGCCCCGACAGCAAAATACCCTGTTCCAAGTAATGTGGTTCCTATAGCTTTGAACTCCTTTTATTTTAAAATTTATTTGAATAATTGGGGAGGCGCACTTGCATATCTTCGGTGTTTTTGCTCGGATCTTGTAGTGGTATACAGAGAGAGAGGCAGTTTTTCGCTGCTAAAAGATGGAGGAGGTGGAATTTTCCAAATCTGAAACCAACTTGATCTGGGTACAGTATACACCTTCAAACATGCAAAAATTTGTGGTTTCACCTCTTATAGTCCGTGAGATCCACGCGTTTATACAAATAGAAAGACAGTTTTTCGCTGATAAAAGATGGAGGAGGAGGAATTTTCCAAATCTGATGTGGGTACAGTATACACCTACATACATGTCGGCAAATTCCGTCTACTTTTGCCCACAGTAGTATATTTCTGAATGGAAATCCTCCTTTTCGATGCATTTATGGGGCCGTTTGCTTTATTTGCGTTGATTTATTTTAATAATGTGCTTTTACTATACCAAGTTAAATACTCGGAAGATTCTCTTCCTGCTTTAAAATTCGCTATCTTCATAGATGTATGTACTTAGCGCGTAGTTAAGCTTAATTTGTGTTTTTTCCTTTGCGTTTTCATAAGACTCTAGATTAGTGGGGCGGCAATTGGGCTGCTTTTCACCTGGTGTCGCCTGTTCGAATGAAATTAATATATGAGAGCCTAATTTTTTCGATATACTCGTTAAGGCCTATACTCAGATGAGATAAATTTTTAGTTAGCTACGATATTTCACATGAATAGAAACAATTTCATACAAATAAGATGCCTTTTCGTATTCAGATTTCAAAGCTGTACAGAATTGTTTCTATTTATGTGAAATATCGTACCAAACTAAAAATTTATCTTATCAGATTATCGGCCTTCAAGCTAAGTTCACACAGGCAAATAATTCGACAAATTTTTAGGAAATATTGATAAAAATTTGAATAAATTGACCAAATTGGCGAACTTTTCGGCCATATTTGATCAAATTTTTAGTGAATCGACCATTAGTTTATGATTTTTGTCCTGCGAAATCTGCAATCATGGCTATTTAGCCCAACTTTAATCAAAATGTTCTAAAAATTTGTCAAATTATTTGCCAGTGTGAACTTAGCTTTAGTCTGGGGGGGGGGGGGGAGAAGTTAAGTCAAGTTAGCAATTATTACATGCAAAAGTTGAATTTTTTATATAAATCTTAATTTAATTTCGGACCGTGGGTTATTTTTGAAATTCCAAAATGTTCACTTCACTAAGCTGATCCATTTATCGGAATCACTGTTGCATTCCTTATCGATCCCATTCGATAACAACGGTCCGGCAACTCCCGTTCTCGGCCAGTCCGGCGACCTGAGCAAAAGTATTGTTGTTCATTGGGTGTCTGCGTACAAATATTATAAATTAAACTCAATTCCCGCAACACCCCTCAGGCTAACGTGCACGACTATATTTTCAAAATTAAAGCGACGACCAGGTTCAACAAGTGTTAAAATTCTCCAAATCGAGATCGAGTCCCACACCAGAAGATTATGGTTATAGTGCTTTGAGATATGAAAATTGTTAAATGAAAACCCTAATGGCAGCGGTATGGGTGGGCAGTGGCCAAGCATATGCTAAGTAATATACATACATACATGCACTCGTACACACACAGTTATGTGTGTATGCATTAATGTTTTGTTTTTGACTTTGTAACAAATTAACAAAATGAGTTGCTTCAGTGCCATGAACACGCCCCTGCTGGGCGAAATGGAGCAAACGATTGGCATGCTGGAGCGTGGAACAATTGTAACCAAATTATATGGCAAACAGCGACGACCCGATCGTAGGCACCTCATGCTGATACGTGAGACACGCCAGCTGCTTTGGTCCACGGTGGCCACCCAGGCGCCACGCAGCGACTACGAGGGTGCCATACAGTTGCGCGAGATACGCGAAATACGCGTGGGCAAAAACTCCAAGGAGTTTCGCCTGCATGCGGATGAGTGCCAGCGCTTTGAGCAGACCAAATGCTTTGTCATACTGCATGGCAATCACTTCAAACTGAAGAGCTTCTCGGTGGTGGCACTGTCCGAGATTGAGGCGGAGAACTGGGTGCGCGGTCTGCGCTATATGGTGAAGGACACGGTGAATGCCCCATATCCGCTGCAAATTGATCGCTGGTTGAGGCGAGAATACTATCAAATCGAGAATGTGCAGGCGCACTCGGCAAAATCCTCCTCCTCATCTGCGGCGGAGCCATCGCAGTCACCCGGCGTGACCATTAAGGATTTCAAAATGTTTCTGGCCAGCGTTAGCTGTAAGATGAGCACGGGCAAGTTCATGGAGTGCTTTAGCGATGATGTAAGGCGCAAGCATGATCTGCGTTTCGATGATTTCTCGCGTTTGTATCAAAAGCTGTTGTTGCCATTGAATTTTGTGCACCTAATGTGCGGCACCAATCAGTTTCCCTATTCGGAGGATCAGCAGACGGTGCGCCCGCTGGAATTGAAGCGTTTCCTGGACTCGGAACAGCGCGAAACAGCTTCTTTGAACAACGGCGAGCTGTCTGCCATTTCCAATTTCATACGCGATTTTGTGCAGGATGTGGAGCGTGATGTCCAGGAGCCGTATCTGTCCATTTCGGAATTTGTGGACTATCTGTTTTCCAAACAGAACGATCTGTGGGACAGCCGCAACGATGCCATCTATATGGACATGAATCAGCCTTTGTCCTCCTACTGGATAGCCTCATCGCACAACACCTACCTAACGGGCGATCAATTCTCCAGCGAATCCTCCTGCGAGGCATATGCAAGAGCCTTGCGCATGGGTTGCCGCTGCATCGAACTGGATTGCTGGAATGGACCGGATAATTTGCCCTATATATTCCATGGTCATACCATGACTTCAAAAATCAAGTTCATGGATGTCATCAAAACGATCAAAGATCATGCCTTTACCACTTCCGAATTTCCGGTGATTCTGTCCATAGAGCAAAACTGCTCGCTGGAGCAACAGCGCAACATGGCTCAGGCCTTGATTGAGGTAATTAACCCACAACAGTAGGCAAAAACCAAAACTCAAGCTAATTACCCTTTACAGGTCTTTGGAGATTTGCTGCTCACGCAACCATGTGACAGGAATGAACAGCATTTGCCATCACCCCATCTGCTGCGCCGCAAAATCATTCTAAAGCATAAAAAGTTACCGGAATTTGATGAGAATTTCGGTGCTGGCGGCGGCGCAAGTGGTGTAAGCAATGGCACCATGACCCATCGATCTTCATTAAGCGGCGGCCTGGCTGTTGATAATGACAACGAGAATGTGCGCAAGGTGTTGAAAGAGGGACTGTTGTACTTTAAAGATCCAGTGGACAAATCCTGGAATCTCTATCAATTTGTGTTGACGCAACAGGAGTTGATTTACACCTCGGAGATTAATGAGAGTCGCAATGGTGGCAATTCCGAGGACGATGATTTTGGACTCTCGTCGTCGTCATCGTCCAGCACGCTGAACACGAATATGCAGCAAAAACAAAAGGATACCTCAGCGAATGATGAGCTACATTTTGGTGAAAATTGGTTTCATGGCAAACTGGAGGGTAAGCGGATAATTTCTTATCATATTTTGTTGTCAAACCCGTATGCTCAAAAATATTACAGTCGTCCGTCCGTTGTTCACAAAACAAAAGAACAAGAACATTTATCAGCCAGTTCGGCAAGCTATGCCCCTACATCACTTTCCGATTTTTGGTGGGTGTTTTTGTAAAAAGGGGAGAGAGAGAAAAAACAGAAAGCGATTGTGCTGGATGGTTTCTAAAATCTTCACAACAAAAGAACAGAAATGTTAAGACAAACCTAAAATTCTTTATCGGGTGTGTTCCAGAAATCTTTATGGGTTTTCGTAAAAACTTTAGTTTTTTTTATTAAAATTGTTTGGGTTTTTTTGGTTTGGGGGTCAAAAATTTTTGGCTATTTGATTAGTTGGAAAAATTTGAGCGATTTGACACCGCCTGCTCAAGGCCGGTTCGAGCGCGGTTTTCCTTCCACATAATCTAGTAAGCGGTCTGATTCTTGGCAGTTGCAAATAAAGTAGTCCAAGTTTCGTTCGAAGTGCAATCGTTTATTCGAAAATCTCTAGAGATTTCTACAACACCCCTGTATAACTTTTGAAGAAAAGAAACACCCACAACTAAAACACAAAAGAATTTGGAGGAAACCAAGGTCGTTTATCAATCAAACAGCCTTCCATCAATCGAGCACAGAGAAACACACGCATCTCCAATAGTCTGTTTGTTAATATTGCCTCTCTAATGCCGGGTTTTCACAATTCATCAATGTACCTGGAAACAGCAGTTTTCTTTTTCTGTGCTTTTATTAGTATTTTGCTGATCAACCTTTTTTATCAAGTCTGCGTAAGATCGGGCCATTTGCTTTTTTAACTATGTGCCATGATCAACCTATAAAAAAAAAAAGGCAAGGACTGTTATGTACTGACAAGACCAAAAATATTCATTTGTTTTGTTTTGATCTTAATTTTTACCTTCTAGAGATAGTTAGTCATTAGCCAACATGTACCGATTTGCCGAGAAAATGATAAAGATCGATAAAGCGGTTCTCAAGTTATAAGCAAATAAGTGAATCACCTCCGCCACCCCCCTCCCACCTGTTCCAAACCAACGCCGCACAATGTTAAGAGAGAGAGAGGAGATGAAACGAGCAGAGAGAGAGAGAGAAACATAGAGATGAGCGCAGCAGCAGCAAGATTCAGCTCCTATTCTAGGTATAGAGTATATTATGGTCGAGCTTGACCGACTTCGCACTTGTTTTTGGTGAAATTGCCAAGTTCTGACACTCCTCAGAAGTAATCTAGTTTCAAATATTCCAATTTTGGACTTTAAATCGCTTAGAGTGCGCTGTGGCTTATATCTGAGTTTTCTTTTCATTATTGCCCATAGACTTTCTAGGGCTCAGGTCAGGGCTGGATGATGGCTAATCGAGGACGTCAATTTGATTTTGTTGAAACCAACTTCGTCTTTTTAGGGGTATGGGTGATGTTGTTGTTGTAGCGGCTCCTGTGGGACAGAGTAATAGTACATGGGGGATAATAGTTAGAAGAAAACGGAAAGTTTTGGAAAAAAAAAAAATAAATGGGGGTGAGTTGAGTTGGAGGTTAAAAGTTGTCATCTGAGTCACTCCAGTGATGTGATGGATGGCATTTTTCACAGCTATTGCCTCGTCTTGAAATCTGCGTTTCATTTGCGGGGTGGGTGAGCACATGTGGCAGATGAATTCTAAGGTCTTGTCTGCTGGTTCTTGGGGGCAGGGACTTGGAAGGCCCAGATGGTTAGGATGATTCTCCTGCAATCCATTTGCAAGGAATTGCTTAGATAGCATGTTGCAGTGGTCGCGGACACCGACATGTGGGTTTCTTCGGTAGGTGGTCCACTTGAGCCATGGTGTGACATCCAGTGATGGTGCGTAGAGCAGCATTTTGGGCACGCTGGAGGTTTCCCCATTGTGTGTCACTGATGGCTGCGCTCCATGCTGGTGCCGCGTAGTCGCACTGAGGTTGAATTGTATGTGGTGATGCACGGTCCTGCTGAAAGATATATTCACCAAAATCAGCCAGCTTTAGTAGATGATATTGTAAAATATTGATGTATTTTTCAGCATTTATGGTTCCATCTATAAAGTGAAGATCTCCTACTCCCTTTGCAGACATGCTTCCCCATACCATAACACTTGCAGGAAATTTTACTGTGCGCTTAAGACAGTCTCTATCTCTCTGTTTTATTTAGCAGACAATGCCCTTTTTATCACGGTGGTGACGTTGTTATTATTGCCATTCTTTTTAAAGTTTCACAATTAGTGAGTTTAGCTGGCTCTAGGTACGAAAAAATTTGTGAACGAAACTAACAAAAGTTTCAAGAAACAACGCAAACGCTTTTTGAATGCTTGCATTCAAAATTAACAACCAGTCTCTTCAAGGCTGTGCTTTGGACTTGGAACTTTGAGCTAAAACTTAAGCTTCTGTACACCAAAAAGTTGAAGACATGGCAGCTTGTCCTATTTTTCTTTCATTGTTTTTTGGGGTTCCCAACCGATTAAAACTTTGATTATATAAGAGTGAAGCGTTGTGTTTTTCACAATAGTTTGCAAGGTTGATCTCGGTAGTTTAACATTCTTTTTTTCGATAGCTCTTGCCTGACTTAAACTTATCAGTGATTAGCCGCCGAATTTCTACAAAAACCACGTGCCATCGCAGAAAAATAAATCAAATTAACAAGCTTCCCGTTAAACATCCATTTCTTAGCGATTAACAAGAAGAAGCACATGTTTTCGGTTATGTCACTTCTCGATGTTCTACATAACCTAGTTCTTCTGCTGGTTTTGTTTACATTTGCAATTTTTTTGATAATTCGAATCAGCTGTACGAAATAAAAATGGTCGCAATCATTTCGTACAGAAATAAATTGGACTCATGTAATATAAATTTAAATTATTTTTCGCTAAGTTAACTTTCAGAAAATTATGGTTTCAGCTACCTTTATCTTCTAAATGCTTACTACTGAACGTAATAATTAGCTAAAAATAAAAAGGTGTACGAATTTAAATTGTTAGGGCTAGTAGAAGTATAAAAAATCGCTAAATTTTTCGGTTGATGTACTTTAAAAATGCATACTCAAAAATAATGAATAGCATCGGCGGCCCGCTCCCCTAAATTTTTTTTTTACCCGGCACAAACCCTTCATCCTCAAAGCAAACATAAACCTTCCAGCACCCCGTGAAACATCCATTTCTTAGCAATGGTCAGCAGACTTTGACAAATTTGCACGAAATTAATTTTAAATCAAAAAATATAATTCAATAACGATTACACATATTATGAATGGGCAAAAATGTAAACTTCAAAATGTATTTAAAAGATGCCGCAAAATAGAACTATACTAAACTTTTACCAACGGGACCACTATTAATGTCAGAAAGGCATACAATTGTTTGAATGAAGAGGGGTTTCAGCATCAAACTATGAATCATTCGCAAAATTTTGTGGCTGTGGAGGGACCTGAAATGAAAAATCCCTCGCTTTGGTCGGAGAAAGGACCACTATTTTGGTTACATGGCCCAATTTCATTTCCATAAGACGTATCCCTCGCATCCTCAATGAATCCACGAGATATTCATGGCCATTGGGCGGATGTATAACCCCTATTATGAGAATTTAATTAATGACAAAATTCATTTTGCTAAGGAAAAAGCCCATACGGACATCTGATGTAACGGGAAGTTTCATACAGAAATTGAGGGAAGAAGAGAACTGGCTTGGTTTTTTGCAAATATCTATGGGGCTTAACAGAAGTGTCCAAAAGCAAACTAATCAAGAGTCAAAATGTGAATAAAAAGTGTTCATTACTCTCTTCCATTCACTGTCAAGATAACAGGGCAGCTAGTCAAGATGTCAGCGTAACTAGCACAAATGGCATACGAAAGAATGTGCCAGAAAGATTTCTGTCGCACTGTTACGACTCCACGAATTTCCTACAAAAACTAGTTTATATTATATAGGATTATATAGGTATCTGGGATGTTCCAATTATTCAAGATTTCATTAAGTAGTATTCGTAGGAGGGTTTCTAATTCTTTCTAATTCATTTCTTCAAATCCCTTCTTTCAGGTGGTCGTCAGGAGGCCGATCAACTTCTTGAAACGTATAAGCATCTGGGCGATGGCACATTCCTGGTACGCGAATCAGCTACCTTTGTCGGCGACTATAGCCTCTCGTTTTGGCGTCGCAATCGCCCCAATCACTGTCGCATCAAACTGAAGCACGAGAATGGCTCCATTAAATATTATTTGGTGGAGAATTTCATCTTTGATTCGCTGTACTCCTTGATTGTCTACTATCGCAAGAATATGCTGCGCAGCTCGGAGTTTTCCATCATTCTCAAGGAACCCGTGCCGCAGCCCAAGAAGCACGAGAGTCAGGAGTGGTTCCATCCAAACACGACCAAAGAGCAGGCAGAGCAGGGACTCTATAAGCTGGAGATTGGCTCGTTTCTGGTGCGGCCATCGGTGCAGAGTGTGAATGCGTTTGTCATTTCGTTTACCATCAATCGCAAGATCAAGCATTGTCGCATCATACAGGAGGGTCGGCTGTATGCGATTGATACCATGCAGTTTGAGTCGCTGGTGTCTTTGATTCACTACTACATGAGGAATCCGCTGTATCGCAACGTCAAGCTGGTTCATCCCGTTTCCCAGGAGCTGTTGCGCCAGTCTTTGTACGAGAATGCCCAACTGCAGGGCGGCGAGCATAGTGGCAGCGAGGGGAATGGCTCGTCCAACTATATGGGTTCCAATTTGGAGGAGTATGTGACTTGTAAGGCTTTGTATAGCTACAAGGCGGACAAACCGGATGAGTTGAGCTTCCCCAAGCATGCCATTATTACGAATGTGCAAAGAAACAACTCGATGTGGTGGAGAGGGGACTATGGAGGCATGATCCAACAGCATTTGCCGGCCAACTATGTGAAGGTTGGGACTACCAAGTTAAACATTTTGTGATTTACTTATTTATCTCCTCTGTTCACAGGTGATTGACTCGGCCACTGAGGATTACAACTCGGTGAATGAAAGTGAGGGCGGCGGCAATGATTCGGGTCGCACCGATTCCATTGAGATCTATGGGGCAGTGGCCTCGCTCTTCGAATCCAATGAGCCCGGCATCATTATCAAGCTGCAAATTCAAACGCCCACCATGCAGAATCCCTTTGTAATAGGCTTCGACAATCAGGAAACGGCCTACGAGTGGATCAAAGCCATACAGGATGCGGCTTTGATAGCCAGCCAGTTGGCCACCGAGCGACGCAAAAAGGAGCGCACTGCTCGCGTTGCCAAGGAAATGTCCGACATCATCATCTACTTCCGCAGTGTGCCATTCCGTGAGCACTCTTGGATCTTCCAGGAAATGTCCAGTTTCCCCGAAACAAAAGCCGAGAAGCAGTTCTTCCAGCAAAATACGCAGCTATTCCTATCCTACCATCGCAATCAAATTAGCCGAGTGTACCCCAAGGGTCAGCGCCTGGACTCGTCCAATTTCAATCCCGTTCCGTTCTGGAACATTGGATCACAGATGATTGCTCTCAACTATCAGACCGGCGACAAAGCCATGCAGCTAAATCAAGCCAAATTTCGGAACAACGGCCAATGTGGCTATGTGCTGAAGCCTGCGTTCATGAAACTGGACACATTCAATCCAAATAATCCGCTCTCAGAGGGCCTAAGCGAAATCAAAGTCAGCATACGTCTAATTGCGGCGCGGCATCTATTCCGCGGCGGCAAATCGAACAATCCGCAGATTGTGGTGGAAGTGGTGGGAGCCAGCTTTGACAGCGGCGTCAAGTATCGCACCAAGGTGAACGAGAACGGTTTCAATCCGGTGTGGAATGAGTCGTGCGAGTTTACGGTACGCAATCCGCAATTTGCTTTGCTGCGCTTTGAGGTGCAGGATGAGGATATGTTTGCCGAGACGCATTTCATAGCGCAGGCTTGCTATCCTTTGACATGTGTGCGTCAGGGCTATCGCAGTGTGATTTTGCGCAATAAATTTAGCGAAGAGCTGGAATTGTCTTCCCTGTTGGTGAACATAAGTATGGCCAATATTTGAGCCACACACCACAGCACACACACACACACGCATGACCTCATTTAGAAACAAAACGGAAGAAAAGTATTGTCTGGCATTCCATTTAAGCAGACTCTTTCGCATTTATTACGCGCTTTTTTTTCTTTTTATTGACTTACTAAAGCAGATCTTTAGAGCCGTGCAATAACTTTTATACGCTTCATTCACACTAGAGAGAGAGTAACTAAGGCCACAATGACACAGTCTGAACGGTTGAAGTTCCAATTGTCAACTCTCTATAACACTCTAGATTTGAGACACTGTCTAGAATCAGCAGGGCAACGACTATTCATGACCTTGAGACGGCTAACAATATCTATATACAATAATATGTCGCGTAACCTAACAACTTTTGTTGAAAAACTTTATCTAAACAGATATATAGAACACATATTGAATGGAAAACGTATATAAAAACAATCTTTCACAGATTTTGAGTGAATTCAATTATCTAACTCTAGATTTAATAGAATGTTGATTGCTTGCAACAGAAAACGTTCCCCCATTTTGAATGTCAGTCAACTTCTCAGCATCGACTTTAACCCCAGGCGTTTATAAAGATGATGATTCTTATATGCATAAGGCATAACACCATATTACAGTGATTTGCAGAGTTAGGACACTTTTTGTGTACCTTCTCCCCCTTATCTCACTTGTTTTTTCAAATTCCAGTAACTCCAGACCCTTATCTAGGTCTAAAGTTGCCTTTACCTTATTATAGATAAGAGCTTTGGTATTGTAATTTCATCATCTGGGCTGTAGGGGATGCCGGCCTTGGTCAGGTAGTCACTTTTCAATTTCACTTTTGGGACACATCTTGCGCATGTTCAAATGCTCCGTCACAATGTCATGAACCACAAATTTGGGTAAATTTAACATCTGGGCAATTAAACGAATACTTAGTCGACGGTCTGAGTTCAAAACTTTGCACATACGAGACACATTGTCGGTGTTTGTGGAAGTCGAAGGTCTTGATTGGCGACCCCTTCCCGTCCTTCCAAAAAGTCCACTTTTTGCTAAAGCACCATCTGGGTAAGCCTTCGTGATCATATCAAACGTCTCTGTTGCAGATTTACCGAGTTTCACACAGTATGTAATCGCGTACCTCTAGCCGGCTTGCACCACTCACAGTTGCGTCTCGCGAAAATGCCTCTGCTGACTCTCCAAGTGCGCGAAGACAACTGACCAGCCGCTCGTTCGTTAGCTAGGAATGCCCTTTACCGAATCCAGCCGAAGTACAGCCGCGGTGGAAATAAATCAGTCCTTTTACTTTCCAGACCAACCCTGCCAATTTAAGGAAGCATGTATCAAAGAAATAGTACGATACTTTAAAGTGATACTGCTTCCTCCAAAAGCAGACTCTATTCCTATACCTGATCAGGGATCAATTGGGAGCCCATTGTTTCCCTATGAAAATATGATAACACATAGCAAAGATTTATACATGACCTCAAAAGGTTCCAAAAGTTAATCCAACAAGATAAGAATGCCCACGGGTCACTGCAAACTGCGGAGCCACCTGTATAAGCTGGGAATAACAAACACCCAACTTTGCAAATATTGTATAGAGGAGTCTCTGGTTTTAAAAGGGGCTCCAACAATATTGGGAGGGGGAATGTTTTCTTTAAAGACCGATATTGTTCGATTTATGGCGTTTTTATCAAAATAAATCATCCCGTTTAAGCTGGCGCGGTTAAATGATAATTATTTTCGCCATCTGAGCATATGACCAAACATTTGATCTAATTTTGTGATTTTTATGGCATTAAAATCAGTTTATTTGGCAAAGTTATAGCCTGTTAAAGACTAAAATACATATGGGAATTTTCACCAAAAGGTCAACCTAGACCAAAAATTAAAAGTGGTTAAAAACACTTTATTTTATCGTTTTCATGGGGAAACAATTAAATTGAACTTGTGTAAGCTAATCTTTATATTTACCATAATTTATTTGAAGATATTTCTATTCACGGCCAGCATTTTTCCCATTTGACATTACAGTTGCTTATTTTTTTGACAAAAGTGCCTTTTTTGTCCTTACATTGCTATCTGAAATTTCTCTGAGGCATCAAACGGCAAAACGCGTAGCCTGTTAAAACAGCTGGTTTACCACAACAATTACTAGGGTAAATCACAAGGGCCCCCCCCCCCATGTGTGGTAAATTTATCAATTACGTTTTTACGAGGGCTGGTGAACACCTTAACAGTAAAGTTGTTCAACAACATTTTAAAATTAGTCGCACTATTTAGTTTTGACAGATTTAGCTAAGTTTTGCTTTTATACAGATTGCCAAAAACAACACTTCCATTTTTTGTCGCGTGCGAATCGCTTTTAATTTGGCTTTATCTCGGAACCAGCTCTAGGTGTGCTCTCTACTTTACCACTAAATAAAGTACTTTGAGAGTGCTATAAGTTAAAGTAACAGAATATTTTAATTTTACTTTAATTCCACTTTAATGCGTACGATTGTCGCGTGCGACATCATGAAAAACTAGATTGTCACTCGAAATCTGTATAGGAACTGTAAAGAGGCTACTTGATTAGGCATAAAGAGTTATATGTTTACATGTAGATGATAAATTCTATTTTGAAACAAGTAGCCTTTTCCTCCCATAAATTTAAATATGTATTTTCGTCTTTAAGAGGCTATAACTTTGCCAAGTAAACTGATTTGAATGCCATAAAAATCACAATATTAGATCATATGTTGGACTATAAGCTCAGATGGCGAATATATTAATCCAAGATTGATTTATTTTGATAAAAATGCTATAAATCGAAAGATGTCTGTCTTTAAAGGCCAAATTAGACACTTTCCGCTGTACTTATAAAGCGCCTTTGATTTTTAAAAAATGCATTGATATGTATTTTATCGCAAATAGCTCATAAACCCACCTATTTATGCCTAGTGTGGCCTCCATAAATCCTAGAGTGCCAAAAATTCATTTTTTTTTTCGTTTTTCCGCCATATCTTGGAAACAAGAACTGATAGGACAAATCCAATGATACAGTTTTGTTCAGTGCAATCAATATTAACATAATCAGATAAGAATAGATCTGCACCAAAAACACTGTGGGGCTGTGTAATAAATAGATGACGCATCTGAAATAAAAAGTGCTTGTTCGTGGGAGCTGTTATTGGATCCCAATTTTTGCTTCTAGTTTCATTTATGAGGATCCATATTGCAATTCAGCTGCACTTTCTTAGGAATGAGCTTTGGTTCAGTGTATAGGCACGCTACCTTTCGTTTTTTATGTGTGGATTCAAACCCCGATAAAAAAAATCTGGTCTGCACCTGGAATTTAACACACAACCTTACTTCCATGAGATTAAGAGTCTATCCCTCAACCCCATTGAAACCTACGGCGAAAGTCGATAAAAATGTGAACCTCATTTGGCTTGATACACCGGAGTTAGTCGTAAAAATGAGAAACTCATTTAGATTGATGTTGAGGAATATTAAAATCAGGGCTGCAAACCTCCCTATTAATCGGAAGTGGTTCATTTCGGGGTTCGTATCTCCTAAAATTCAAAGAGCGGGTTCAGAAGGCCGCTAAACCAAGGTTCAGGTTCAAACCGGAATTCGGGCATAATTCGGACAACCAGAGATTAAAACCGTAACCGAAACCGTAACCCTTAACCGCTAAAAACACTTTAAAATTTGTAACCGAAACCGTAACCGTAACCGAAAAAATGTTTTTTCTTATAACCGTAACCCTATAATCTTTATTACCATAACCGGTTATCAACACCGAAACAGAAACAAATATACGGGTTAATTTCGGTTTTCCTCTACTAATACAAATTTCGTAAATCAGTCCCGGGATAATGTAGGGGACAGAAAAGTGTGCTTGTGTTAGTAAGCAAGCGAGCTCTCTCCAGACTACAGCCTACAACTTTCATGCAATTCAGTGTTCACCGATTCACATAACCATTAGTTCGCATTTGCATAACAACATGAGTGACTTCGGACCCTGGTAGCTATGGCTGGCCCGCTCTGGTCTAGACCTGGGCAAGCCAAATGGAGAGGACAGAAAAATATGCCCTTCTCTCTCTGACACTCAGTTATGCATGGCCGGCTCTGAAGTAAATTTGATGTATGCACAATGAACATTTTACATGCATACATTGCGCCGCACTATTGCTGACGGCCACAAAGAAAAGAGAGCGAACGAGAAAGAGTGAGTGCAGCTAACCAAAATCTTTACCCTTCTCATCTTTGTGTATGTGATATTACACTGGATGCTGGCTAGTTTAGCCGATTCAAAAATGTACGACATCGGCTCAAATTTTGCATCAGCTAATTCTGATTTTTTGCTGTAACCTTAGGTTCTATCTGGATTCAATGTTAATTTGAAATCAAAAACAACTCAGCATTGACCAAACT
Organism: Lordiphosa stackelbergi; assembly: GCA_018904235.1. Taxonomy (NCBI): domain Eukaryota; kingdom Metazoa; phylum Arthropoda; class Insecta; order Diptera; family Drosophilidae; genus Lordiphosa; species Lordiphosa stackelbergi. Next base: position 18,491 of record JAEIFU010002450.1, read on the forward strand.
ATCGTCTCACGAATTAGAATTTAGAGAGCCAAGTACGTTGGAGAATAAAGCTAACCTATGTGCAATATTTCTTGATCCGAGATATAATGTGTCTTTATCTGCCGAGCAGAAAGTTAACTGTATTAAATTGTTGGATAACCATAATTTGATTATCAGGGGAAAACAGTCCAAATCCAAATGGATCGGAAATTTCCAACAGTTCTAAATAAAAATAATCGGACGTCTTCATTAAAAATATGTTTCTAAATGAAAAAAATATGCCTAGGCAGAGTACAAATTTTGGAACGGTGGGAAAAAATTAGACAATATTTCCTGATCTTTTTAAATTATCAAAAGTTTTGCTAGCACAAATTAGTGTGGAGCGTTTGTTTTCAGGAGTAGAATTGAATTGTCAAATTGATATTTTATACTAATAACCGTAATCGTAACCCAAACCCGAAACAGAATGACCGTAATATAACCGTAACCGGAAAAAAACGAGCGGCCAAAACAGTAACCGTAACCCAAACCGTTTTTCGTTTCGGTTTTAATCTCTGCGGACAACATTAAATTGGAAATCACTTTAAAATTTTCATCATTAAGGGCGCGCGCACACATGTGCCCTTATGATGAACTGACGGCATGATTTAAAGGCGACCTAGCCAAATACCCATGCCCTACTTAAATATCAGGGTCAGCCATCAGCTTATCTTTAAGATGCAAGTGTGCGCGAGCCCTAATGAAAGTTGTTGCTGTGAAAGTTCAGAAAGGAAGTTTGAAAAGAAAGAGGGATATTAGGGTAGTGGGTTATTGGTGGTAGTCGAGGTTGGGCTTCCCAAGGAAGGCTGCTGCGTCTCTGGGGTGAGTTCAGAGGTGTAGTGGTGTGAGTGTTGTGAGGTCGGCTGGGCAATTAAACAGATGAGGCGTGTCATGTGGAGTTAGTCCGCATTTTGGGCATACAGGTTGTCCTAGTGCTTCTTGGGAGCGTTTTTTCGACATCGTTTATAGGAGAAGGTCTACCTCCCAGGACAATGTTGGGCTTCAGGCGGTTTATTGCTGCTTTCACCGTTTTCTGGTGGATGGCTTCTCTGTTCAGTTATCGTGTTTAAGTTGCCAGTGTAGGAGGGGTAACGTGGGTAACGGGACTTGGAGGGCTTGATAGTTTGCGTGTGAGTCGACTAGGCCATTTGCAAGGAACTGTTTCGCTAACATACTGCAATGGTCACGAACACCAAGTATCTGGGTCTCTTCGTGTAGATGGTCTACATGGGCCATGGTGTGGCATCCAGTAATAATGCGCAAGGCTGAGTTTTGGGCTCGCTGGAGGTTGCCCCATTGCGTGTCACTAAGCGCAGCTGTCCAGACGGGTGCAGCGTAGTCGCAAAGAACTCTGCCGATTGCTTTATACGTTGCCAGTAGCGTCTCTTTTTTCTTACCCTAAGAACTCCCAGCAATTGCCTTTAGCGCCCTGTTTCTCTCTCTTACTTTGCGTGCATTGTTTTCGGAATGCCTTGCGAAGGAAAACAGGTTGTCGAAAGTCACTCCCAGAATTTTTGGGTATTTGTTAGTGGGAATCTGTCCTCCATCCACAGTGACTTTGAGTTGAGTATTTACTATCTTGGTCCAGGTAGTAAATAAGGTAGAGCTGGATTTTCCTGGTGAGAGTGGTTTCGACTAGCCAGGAATGCAGAGACTGTAGGGAGGTAGAAATTAAGACTCTCAACTACCTTTTTGTAGTCCCTATCTGATCCGTGGATGGTGCAGTCATCTGCATAGCTGACTAGCTTGAGCCCTAATGAAAGTTAAGAGTCTTGATTAGAGTATTTCAGTAAACTTTTATTAATTCTGGCTCTTTGATCGGGAACTTGTGCCTCAGAAAGAGTTTATACAAGAAATGAGATATTGTAAGTTCTTTACAATGATAGTTTTTCCAAAGCCTAAGAACATAAGAAATTTGAATCAATCTTTCAATTCCGAGAAAAGAAAGAAGATGAACATGGTACAGAATCAATGGCCGTGTTCACCAGCACAAATCGATGACGAAAAAATCGATGGATCTTGTTCAATTGTTAAGGTGAACGAATCTGAAGTGTAATTATAATTGCTCATTTTCGACATTTTGGTTAAAATCAAAACGATAACTTTCACGCATACCATTTTTACCTTAAAATTTCATCAAAGCGTTAAACAAAATCCAAATAACTTTTTTTGATGGATGATGTTTGATGTATGCTGGTGAACAGGCCCATTGATGCTCTTATTAATCTATACTTATAAATCTGTACGCCCGACTGACTGACATATTATCAACCCATAGCCAAACCTGCGTTTCCTACAGATCTTAAATTTGGCATAGACCTTAGTTTAGTTATGCAGAAGCGCACTAAGAAAGAAAATTTGAAAAATTTGTCCTCGAAATGGGTCAAACATCCAAGGAAAAGTTTGTATTGAACATATAACATGGTAAGCTGTTTTGCTAAGAGCGCGAGAGAGAGTGAGCATGAGAGGCCATGCATCTCTTGGCTTTCTGAGACAGATGACAGCGTCTACGTGTGTTATAATCAGGGGGAGAGGGGAAAGAGTGGAGAGCGGTGTAAAATGCAAAGGCGTGGGGGAAAGAGTGCTGAGCGGGTGAAGAGGGAAAGCCAATTTGAATTGAATTATAATTGAAGAGTGCTGATGCTGCTATGAAATGCACATTCTTCATATAATATCGCTGGACCCGAAATTCACTATGTGGTCGTGCAGGAAGGGTATGTTTTTGGCATCCACTTTACTGGCAGGGACTAACATATAATTCCGGAATTTTCGAGCGTCTGGAAAATTTGGGTTGGTCCTTCAGGACGGGACGATGGGAAAGTCGAAACTGATAAAACAACAAAGTTGCGGCGGGTTCAGCTAGTTACTTATAATACGTTTATTTGCTAGCTACATATTTTTGTTCCAAGTCAAAAATATTTGAGTTCTTGGATTCCAAGTTTCAAATGGGATTGAATTTAAAATGTGAGAACGATTTTCTAAATATGTACGAATATTTAAACTTATAAAAACCTTTACGAGTGCATTTTAACGTCTATTGGAAATTTATAAATCCTAAAAAAAAATTTAGTAGAAACATATTTTTGAACCGTAGCCTTTCTGATTTGTTTTTTCACCGGTTGGGGTTCAGGTTCGGAAAGAAATATTTGTTCTGTTCGGTTCGGGCTTCCCAGGGCTTGCAGCCCTGATTAAAATCGAAACTAAGTTGACCTTGGCAGCTGTGAAAGGCTTGTTTTATTTTTAGATTTCTTTACAAAACGAAAAATAACAAAGTTTGTATGAGGCGCGTCATCTATTATGTGTAGTGTCTTTACGATTCCCAGTTGAGCTACTTTATGGTTAAATGTAGAAATTTTGAACAGTTTGATAACAACAAAATACACTAGCCTGAAATTCCACAACTTTTCTCTGGTTGGATACAGAAATGTAATGCCTAATTACTCCATATATCTAATTTCTTCAATGTGGCCTAGTGTGAATGGATCTAATATGTATTTTGCACACAAAATGAATGTAATGCCTTGTTCTCTCTGCATCCTATTGGTTGCATCCTCTTTTGTGAGAACTTTTAAATGCAGCCTTTTCTAGCATTTGATTTAGTCTTTTAATTATGTTAATGTCGTCTTTTATATATGTGTAATTAAATGTATGTATGTCTACTAGTAATGTTCCAATTGTCTATATGATATCTAATCATATACATATATATATATATCCGTGTGTATACCATGTTTACATGCTGTTTTCCTTTAACTATAATGCCAAAAACAAAAAAACGTATCACCCCCTGGCAGCTTTGAGGAAGGAATACCCTTTGGTCGCCTCAACAAAATGTGTAATATTTCAACAGTTTTTATAGCTAATTAAATAAACATATCATTCTAAAGGCGATTTTACCGTCAGTCGCACTTGTCACACTGTTTTTATTGATCTGAATATAACCAAATAAATTTCTTTCTATTTGCGACAATAAAATGTTTATAAATGTTTAAAATTAAAAATGAAATAAGCTCTTTAATAAAATGTTTAAATTTTGTACCAAAACATTGTATTCTTCTCTTACTTCCCAGTAGTTTTTTTGGATTATCGGCAAAACACACATGCTCATTGTGGCATTGCGTGTGTGTGTTTGTTGAAAAAGAGAGCAGTATAAGCTCGTTTACTGTCGCTGTCGCAGAGCGGTAGGACTCTGCTTTAGTTCCATGTTTTCAGCTTGTGGCCATCACTCTGAAGCCCAACTGGATTGGCTGATCATTCTGCATTCTTTCCATGGAAGTTGCATATCGAATTGTTAGTTGTTGTTTTACATCCCAGAATGTCAGAATACCTATTGCAGTCATAATACAAAAAAAAAGGCCACCTCTTCTAAATGGATAAAAGACGTGTAATGTCTGTCAGAATTTATTATGTGGTATTTTCATTGTTTTGTTTTTTTGTTTGTTTTTTATAATATTATTGGACATCAGTGAATGTGTGAAATATGTGTTTTACTTTTGTTGCTGTTTTCTTTTTGTTTTTTTTTTTTTTACCTAAAATTCGCGTCTATGGTATTTGTCAGGATCAAAGTATGACGTAACAACGACACGATCACTGAATTTGCGACCAGTCAACGCTTGTTGAGCCTTTTGGCAATCGAGCACCGAGTTGAATTCAACAAAGACTTTGCCACAACCCGGTACCTCGACACCCTCAATGGGCCTGGGTATTTCCACGCTGCGCACAACTCCATATTTTGTGCACTCCTCCTTGATGTCCTCCAATATATCCTCGTATTCCTCCTCGTCGCGCAGTTCGTCGGGTGTCACCATATTCAGCAGACACAGAACTTCAGTGGGTGGACCAGAGGTGACCACTGTGGATAGACCCGGCACTTGCAGCATTACCGATTGGCTGGTGTTGGATGCATTCTGAGCATTCTTGGCACCGACACTGGCACGCTGGACAATGAGTTTCTTGTCACCAAGTTGCATGCCATTCAAACCCGCAATGGACTGTGTAGAGAGAGAAAACATGTTAGTGAGGGAAGCGGGGAGAGGAGCATAAACATACCTGATCAGTAATGCTCAGATCAACATATTCGCAGAAAGCATATCCTTTGCTCAATCCAGTAGCAGGGTCTTTAACAAGATTGAAAGCCCTGAGTTTGCCAAATGATAGCAACAATTCCTTCACCTGAAATGAAAAGAAAAACAAAAAGTTTGTTTAATACATGAAAATGAGAGGGAAGGGAATAGGAGGCAACAAATGGTAAGCATCGTTATTAATAAAAGTTCCGAAAACGCTTTACTAAAATGAGTTCAATATGCTATCCAATAGATATAAATTAAATCAATAGTTTGTCATCTCTATCAGTCTTTCATATACTTTAATTGCCTACACTCTAACGTTCAGAAAACTATCATCTATAATGCCTAGCCAAGTATACAAATAGTTTAACAAAATAAACCAGGACAAAGGTATACTTAACCGCACACGTTCTCTTACAACTTGTCAAAATGAATACAAAAGAGAGCGCGACAGCGTATATCTTGACTTAAATAAGAAGTTGTGAGAGAGCGAGAGCATCTACCTTGTTAAATATTACTTGGACCCGAAGTTTAAGGCTTGGGGCTGCGGAAGTATGAATTCAGATATCTCTTTGAGTTTACTACAGTTATTAAAAAATGACACAAATTAACAAGTTTTTTCAAAGTAATGACACTTGACGCGACCGGCTTAATGACAGATTTTCTTTGGGCTTTAAATTCGTTATAAAAAATGGATTATTCCATCAGATACTAATATTAATACAATACAAGTAGGTGATTTTGATAAATGGCATAGCCGAATAAGCCTGGAAAACTGCTCTAGAAGATTATGGAATATTTTGAATCAGGAATGGTAGCTATTATCTAGGAAGGTATGTAGGCGAATTGGTTTGCGAGTAATCTGCAGAAATGCTAAACATAAATATTGATATAATGGTCTTATATCATGTTTTACCATCCACTGTTGGTTAAACATTAATAAGATTTGACATACATATCCGCTACAAAACTCACGATATTTTTTTCCTCCTTCTTTGGTCCAACCACTTTTGTAGATTTTACGATTCAAGGAATTGCTAGAGTTCTGCTTTAATAGAGAACAACTACTTCACGTACAATGACACCGTATACAACCAAATATTTGGAATGCCAATGGGGGAATCCACTGTCCCCAACAATAGCAAATATCATTTTGATAATATACTGACAATACAATTGTGGAACTGAACTCAATGAACATAAAGATAAAACACTTCAACGTATGTAGATAACATATTGTGCCCCATCGTAAAGTCTAAGGTAATTTTATAAAATTAAAATAAGAAGAACAAAATATTATTGTTCACATAGTCATTTCTATATCATAGGGAACACAGACGTAGCCGATACACGAGAGAAATACGTGTGCTCTAAAAAAGAACACATATGAGTGTTGTTCATAGCCTATAGCATCGTGTTGCTACACACACACTCAAGCTTTTCCCACTCCAGATTACAAGGAAAAAAAACTGATATTCAACTGGCATACTAAACCAATGGCATCAGGGCAGACTAATAAATTACAATTCGAACCACCCACCCAAGCAGAAAATCAATACCGCTAAAAACCTAATAAGAACAGTTCTACTCAATAAGCGAAGAACAGTTTAGACCGGACAACTACATTTAAGTAAAGAAAATTTTGCTGAACAATAGTTACCTAGAAGAACAACAGAAATTAAGGAAACAACAGAAATTTATTTAATAATAAAAACACCAAGGAGAACCAAGAAGAACCGGAAATATATAGGCGTCCCATATTTTAAAAACTTAACAAATGTGAAATCATTAGCCGAAATATTACCAAAACAAACGATAAAAAACGCATCTGATCTTCGCCACCTCACAAAGCCCACAACAACACAAGACGCTTGTTTCCAAATACCAAGGACCGAATCAAAAGAGAAGACAAGAGCGGAGTTGTGTACGAAATAAATTGTGAGGGCAAACATGGGGAAAAATGCAACGGAATTTACATAGGCACGTAACTAAACGCTTCTGGGCAAGCGAATAAGCGAACATAGAAGAGATGCCTCCGACGCGAAGACGAGAAGTGACCACAGCTACTTCGTCTTTGTCGGTTTTTTACCCTCTTTTTATACATCTTTATAAACCTAAATAAAACCCACTTTCGACCGCTGTTCCTTCGCTTTGTCACCGGTTTTGACCAAAGCTTCCAATTCCTTTTTAAAAGCGTTAATATTAATAATCGCTGTGTCACGTTAACATTAAAAACAAAAAATTTTTATTAAACCCACTTTTCGACCGTGTTCCTTGCGCTTATTGTCTCCGTTTTCAAAAACTTCAAATCTAAAGGTTATATTATCATCGCTTGTGCCGTTAACATTAAAAACAATAAAGTTTTTCTCATTAAAACCCACTTTTCGACCGCTGTTCCTATGCACTTTCTCCGTTTCGCCAACTTCCAAATCTATGTAAAGCGTGTATTAATATTGCTGAAGTGGGGCGTTAACATTAAAAAAAACAAAAAGTTTTTCTCCAAAAACCCACTTTTCGATCGACCTTTTTTTTTTTTTTTTCACAGCAGGTCACACAGCTGACTTCGAGAATGTAAAAATACTGGATGTGGAAGCGAGATGGAAGACCAGAATGACACTAGAAAGCCTGCGGATCCTAGAGAGAGCGGGGCAAATCTTAAACAATAGAGAGGACGTGGAACAAACAAACTTCATATTATATATGTAGCGGCACTGACACAGAAAGAAGCGACGCCAACGGGAAAAAATCAAATTAAACAAAATTAAATAAAGTTTTCTTCTTAAATAAACTTTCTTCGACAGTAATATGTATATTTCCTGTTGTTTTTTGCCGTAAATTACTTTAAATACATGCCTTTAATTGAATTTCGCTGAGTTTATATTAAGTTTGTGCAAAAGTAGGGAGAAGGAATAATTTCCGACCCTATAAAGTATATATACAAACTGCAGGGTCTCCTCTTTTAAAAGATGGGGGTTTGAGTGCTTCTCAACGTCATCATGCAAAGTCGAACGTACTTTGCTGTTATTCCAAAGGTAGATAGGGCTTTAAAAAACATTGAACTTGTTGGTGTGTCGAAGGCTTCTTTGTAATCGACAAAAAAGAAGTGTGATTTTCGTTGTTTCTCTTATAGGTCTTCTATAGGATTTGACGTAATGTGAATATCTGGTCTGTGGTGGATTTCCCAGGTCTAAAGCCACACTGGTAAGGTCCAATCAGTGTGCTTAGACGTTTAGAAATAATACGCGACAGAACCTTATACGCAATGGGAAGGAAAATGATCCTGCGGTAGTTGGAGCAAATTGCTTAATTTTCTTTTCATTGAATCACTCAAAACTTCAGCATTGTCTTGCTGAAAGGTGGTAGCTGGGTACGGCTCTTGCTCCAAAAAGTCTAGATCAAGGCTTCATTCGAAACCGATTATTTCGGAAAGTATAAGAAGAAAGTGACAATTGTTTATTTCATCTGAACATTATTTAGTTTTGTGGATGAGTAACACTATTCCAAGTGCTTTCGACAACAATTTTTCTTCTTCCTAATTTTGTATCATTAAGAAATTTATTTTTTTAAGCGCAAACGCTCTTAAAACAGTTAATTCTAATATTATATTAATGTTTCATGTGTGTACCATCCGAGTAAATTATAGTATACTAATTTCTTTCACCAAACTTTTGTGAGTTAGTCCTACCCTCAAGAAATGTGACGTTTCGGATGCAAAAATCCCTACTTGTTTCCCAAATGCCCTCATATGCAGGCTATGTCTATCCTCTTTTTAAAATTAGTCCTGAACGAATTCAGAATGTTATTTAAACTAATTGATAAAGTCTTAATAGACTTTTGGGACTAGAACCGAAACCTGACACACATCTTTCTTTGTTGCGTGTTTGAATTTTTTTGCTCTTTCGACTTCCCACTAACATCAACATTTCAGTTGCTGCACTCTTCGGGCTCTTGGGAGTTCCGGTAATTATAGACCCTTTCGAATTCTTTGCTTCAGCCAAAAATCATTACGTATGAAATGCAGGGTACGCTGGTTCAGTATTGTTGAAGCGGTTTTGCCCATAAATATGCAATTCCTCTCTAATTTTTAGTGGTTATTCTCCCCAGCCTATGCCTTGTCTGTCGAATTCTATTGTCTGCTCAAACAAATGGGACTACCTGATTTATCAATTTATACTTAAATTTGGCTAAAAACAATCCTGACCCCTTTTTTAATCATCTATGAAACTATCACAATTCAATTCAAGTTCTTGAGTTTTTTTGGTAGTATTAACACTTACCTGATCGTCGTTTAAATAGTTTGGTAGACCGCCAATAAATATTTTGTGCGGCGAGTCCGGAACCACGGTCGATATTACGCCACTTGAAACTGAGGGATATGTAGAAGGAAATGAAAAAAAAGTTTATTTTATTTTGCCTTTTCACTGTTGAATGTGATCCCTCCCCCGGATGACACTTACCCACTGCTGGCTTAATGGCCGGCGTATCTGTTATTCCTGGCATGGGCTGATAATCATGCGGGCGCCTTATTTTCAGGCTCTGGCCCTTCAAATTGATGCCATCGAAGGCCATCGCTTGGGTTGTCTCATCAATTGACCGAAACTCGAGGAAAGCAAAATTCTTATCCAAATTTATTTGGCATGCCAACACCGGGCTGCCGGCGGCTTGGGCCAGGCCAACTAAATGCATTTGCTGGTTAAAGAACTCCATCATCTCCTCTTCGGTGACACCGAACGGAATGTTGCCCACATACAGGCGACGGGCTTGACGTGTGATTGTCGAGCCGACAACGGGGACTGCTGTTTGCGGTGTGTCGGGCACAACGCTGGCTGGGATTTGACCAGATGCCTGCATGGCCTTGTACTGCATGGGAGTGATGTGCTCGAAACCGGGCGGCGGTACATCCCAGTATAGCGATGGCTTGCGGCGCGAATTGCGATGGTGGCGGCGCTCCCTGGAGCGATCACGATGGCGATCGCGGGAGCGGGAACGATGGCGGCGTCTCTCCCGGTCGCGTTCGCGGTCTGAGGATGAGCATAAAAAATTTTGTAATTTCACCTACACACATAAATACGCCTGTGTATGTATACACACACACACACACTCTACACATGCATGTGCATGTATGTATGCTTGGCTAAGGAACCGGTCATTATTAATGAAGTCTTAAGCCAGCACCATTAGTTTTATTTCCAATTTTTAATGTTTACACACAATCAGGCTTCCACATTTAATGTTTTCATCAATTTTTGCCAAACCTCAATTTAGTGAATACACACATACAAGTTGTGTGTGTGTGTATGTACATATGTACACATTTTCTATTTATGTACACTTATGCATTCAATTTGTATAAATCCAATCCCCTTACCATCATATCCCATTGCTGTATTTAGATAAATAAATAAATTATTTCTTTAGCGAACAAGAATTTTTACTACAATAAAAAAAAGCCGATGAAAAGTGTATCCCTTTAAAATGCGTATATTAGTAAAATATCTCTGCGAAACGGCATAAAACAGAACACGTGAAGGCTAAAAAACAATGGAAATGAAACGCCAAGCGTACACACACAAGTATAAATGTATGTATGCACAGGGTTGCTCTGACCGATTAATCGATAGACGATTGATATTAATCGTGGTATCGTTATTGGTGTATTCAATGTTTTGTTTATTGTTTATACGGAAATTATGAGCATTAAGATATATTTACCTACCGACTACTTTTACCTGAAGCGTGGCAGTCACTTATATGGCCAAGTACAAATCAGCGATGACAATGTCGTAGTCTATTATGTGGTAGATGAGAACCCCAGTTTCAATCCCCTGGAGTACCATGGCATGCAGTTTCTGGGCACAATCTGGGGAGCAGAAACCAACAACGAAGTTCAACACCATCATCAGCATGATATGCGTTTGTGCTTCACTTACAGCCAGGACACGCCCAATATAAGTTTGATTTATGTGGGCATTACACCAGAAAGTTTGAAACAAATCAAACTGATACTCTATGACAAGGCCATAGTACGAAATCTGCTGGTGGTGACTTCGTCCAGTGCCAGCCAAAGTGTGGACACTGAATGCGACTTCCTGCAATTGTTTCGTTTGATGCAAGCCTCTCCATTAAGGACAGCGGCGGCAGGGCAAGCCAAACAGAAGAGTAATCTTCAGTTATTCCATTCATTTGCCAATATGCCCATAAATTTGTTTAGATATTTAGTTGAGAAACAATTCATTTATAGCATAATGATGCATACGTTTGTCTATAAGCATTATAAGGAATGGTTGTGTACATACGAGAAAGGGTAATTATTAATCAATATTTAGATGCAAATATTTGTAAAAAGGACAGAAAGGTCTATGTGTGGCCCCTACATAAACGTGTGTTTCTAGGCGAGAATTCTGTCAGCTTTTAAAGGTTGTAGACGTTGTAAATGACAAGGCTCCGCTTTTGGTTCGATTCGAAACTGGGTTCAAAAGCAAACCTTTGTTCATAGCAAGCCGAATTTAAATAAATGAAGGCTTTAAATAATTTTCATGAAATATTTCAATTTTCGCTTTGAACCATATTAGCCGAGTAATTTTCCAAACTGAGCCATAAATGTCTCCATTATTTTGACCATTTGCTTGCCAGTTCAAACAGTCAAACTCCCCAAAACTGTGTGGAAACTGGAAAGTCTAAAGACTCTACATTTTCCCACTAGAACTACTTTTTTGACCGATCGTTCCTATGACACCGATTTGAAAATAGCTAAGCAGCAATATATGGAAACATATATGTAGTAATAAGTCGGCCTCGGATTTTGCATATTTGCATAATTATCATCAGATTGGTGCGAAACTTTTTATTTAGACCTTTAAGCTTTCAAATATAACAAATTTTAATGCATATCGAAAATATGCAAAGATATGCAATAATTTATGATAAAAATATGGGAAATATTATATAGATAACCCTCCCCTTCAATGCGCCTTGCACAGCGTAGAAGGCCAAGCCACACCTACTTCCCATCCACATCCCACACACTCACCCACCCACCAACCAAAAACCACCCACACAACCCAAATCCTATATATATTTATTTATGGGATTAAAAAAAAGTTTTTTAAAAACCAAATTAATATAATAATGAGTACAAAAGAACAATGTGCAAAAATATCACTATTAAATAAAAAAGAGGAAAACCAATCGACTAGCTCGTCGTCATGAGTCAAGAATATATGGGTGACTCCATGAAAAATCGCCCACTGGGATTTTGAATGAACGAAATTAATTTTTTCGTCCTTTTTTTTAATATTATACGTAGTTTCAGCATTTTGCCGAAACTCACGTAATTCGCGGAAAAAGCGATTTGAAAGATTGACATATTTAAAATATTTAATTAATTTCAATTGCTTGCTATCCAAAGCCATTGGTGATAATAATATTTTAAAAATCTGTAAATTAACATCTGCACCCAAACTATCCTTAAATTTAAATAAATGAAAAAGTCCATAACTCGTTGAACTATTGGATTGCCCATTTACAGCTTAATGCAGTAAATTCCTGGCCACAAGACCAAATTTTGAGAAAAAAATGAAGAAAAAAAAACGTCCCTTTCGCGGCAATTAATTTTTGTTTACTTATTTTCGCGATTTAGAAACCGAAAAAATGTTAAAATTTTTAAGTGTGAATAATTTGAAAGTTTGGGTTCAGATGTTAAATGTACACCTCTTTAAAATATTAATTATAGACCTAATCGCTTTGGCTAGCAAGCAATTTAAATTAAATAAATATTTTCAATATTTAGTAAATTTTGCTTCAGAAAACTCACAGGTTTTAGCGGTGTCGGAAGAAAATGAATCTAGGCGCTCCAAAGACCTGGGCAAAATTATTATATCCCTGAAGGTAATCAAGCCAAACGTCAACACTCTCAAAATTATATTTTTTTTTTTTTTTTAATATACAATTAGCGCATTTATGCGTTGCCCTGTTGGAAAATGAACTTTTGACGCTTTCGATCGCGAAGAAAAGGCTATAAATTCATTTGCAAAATGTTCTCGTACTCCCTTGAGTTGATATGAGTGCTTAGAATTGCCAGCACCAATCATCCACACTCGCAGAACGCAAACCAAACCATTAATGATTCTCCTTCCAAAACTTCTCATAGAAAATTACAGGGGTTTCTTCCTCAAATCCCTTCAATAGTTCGAAAATCCATCAGAACCGTCCAAATTAAACTGCTTCCCATGCGAGAAAATGAATTAAAAAGATAAATTATTATTTGCATTGCTCTATAAAAACTGTTTATTTTTTGAACAGTCAGTTCCCATGTTATCTCTGGCGAACTTCATCCGAGCAGTAACCTTGCTGCCACTTTAAATATTCGTAGCACTATGTTTTCAGATTTCATTAAAGGCCGTGCAACGGCCCTAGCGGGAGTTTTCAGGCCACATTCAGCCGCAAACGCTTTAGCGGTATTTTATGAATTGCTGGTCACGCAGACTTATCTTCGGCTTACGTCCTCCGTGTGTTTTTTCCATATTCAATTCAATATTCGACACAATAAAGAATTGATACTGAAAAAACCTTTAGTATTAAAATCTCAATATTGACATAACTCGAGTTGTGCTGTTGAGATAAGCCTCAAGCGTAATCCAATTTTTCTCCGTTGAGTCGAATTGCTTTGACCCAGGGTGAAGTTTAGGTCTTTATACAAAATCCGAGATTCGCTCAAAAGCTTTCCGCTGGGCTTTATCAGCTCTTTCCAGTACAGTATCGCAAATAATGCTATTAGTCTGACTGGTGCAATCAGGTTGGGCTCAACCTAAACCCTGCGAAAACCGTCATAGTACCGTTCACTAGAAAATACAAGCTAAGCAGAATGAGGCCAATACGTCGGCTGCCTCATTACACCAGAAAAAGAAGTCAAATACCTCGGCGTTGTCTTTGACAACAGGCTGAGATTTGACAAACACTTAGAGTATACACTCAGCAAGTGCACTAGAGCACTATTCACATGCAGGAGCATAGCCGAAAAATCGTGGGGCTTGGCAGCACACATACTCCGATGGCTATACCTCATGGTTGTGAGACCGATGCTTACGTATGAAGCTGTTGTGTGGGGAAATACATAGAGCAAACCTCCTCACAGTTGGGACGCAGTTGCAAAAACTGCAAAGGCTGGCATGTATATGCCTGACTGGAGCCATGCCTACCTGTCCGACAGCGGCAATCGAGGTTTTGATGCAGCTAACACCACTCACCATACCATCAGCCTGAAGAAAAAGCAACACTGCTTAGATTAACAGCAGAAGGGTGGGTAGAAACCACATAGTAAGTCTCAGAGACTCTGAAAAGCTGAAAGGGAAATCCCTTTAATCCTCCAACCCAGAGACGAAATGGTGGCCGAGTATCACTTTGACAGGAATTTCACTGTACACCAAAGTAATAAGAGAGAATGGATCTCACTAGAAGAAACATATAAAATGCAACCACACACAATTATGTGGTATACAGACGGGTCCCTGACGCCCCAAGGAACCGAAACGAGAATATCTGAGCCAATGGGAGAATTCACAAGCATATTTCAAGCTGAAGTATGTGCCATCTCCCGTTGCGCAGACCGTAATATGGGAAGGACTAACATAATAGAGAGATAACTGTTCTGATCGATAAGCAATAGTGTGGGGTCAGCAGTAATAAGTTCACCTCTAAGCTAGTCTTGGAGACAAAGAACAAACTGGACCAACTAGGCAGCAGGAACAACCTGACCCTACGATGGATACCGGGACACAACAACATCCCCGGAGACGAATTGTTCCGATGAACTGGCACGCAAGGGTGCAGCCAGCGCAATGGTGGGCCAGTGCCCTATTGCGATATAGGCCAACACACAATAAAAGGACTCCGAAGAAAGGAAGAGAATACGCTTAGAACAGCCTCCTGGGTAAACACCAGGGGAATGAGACAAACTAAAGCATTAATAGTGAACCACGACCTCAAAAGTAAAATTAATAAAAAGGAAGAATAGGCCGGCTACACGGGTCACTACAGACTGCGGAGCCCATAAGCATAACAAACACCCAACCTTGCAGATACTTATAGTGCCTCTGAACATATACTAGCACACTGCGATGCCCTAGCGAGGCGCAGACTCAGCAGATTTGGCAACATTATTTTAAACCCAACCAAAACCAGTTACTTAGGAACCCCCAAAAACACCGGCTTGTACAGGAAATAGGGCTGCCTGAGAGAGGAAAACCTAGTTGGGGGCGCACCAAAAAAAAAAAATGAGTCACGATGCACCACTTCCCCAACAAATAATAAGTTCCATTGCAGCAGATGAGAGTAATAGTACGCATATGTTGTTGGGAAGATAGAGAGAAAGTTAGGGTGAAGAAATTTTGAAGTGACAGGGGAGTAAGTATAGTGGGGGTTAAGATGTGTTTGAGTTCGAGTTTGCACTGTGTCTTCCAGATCTAGTCTAAGGAGTGCAGCCGGGCAGTCGAAAAAGTGGTTGGTGTCTTGCGGCGCTTGCCCGCATTTGGGACACTCATCAATCACTGCCTGGTTGATCCTCACCAGATAACTGTTCAATGATGCCGAGTACCCTAAACGAAATTGTGCCAGTGTTGTCCGCATACTTCTGGGTAGGGATTTTTCAGCATCACTGACGGGGGGAGGTCTTCCTTCCAGGACAACATTAGGTTTAAGGCGGCTTATAGCTTAGGCCACATTGTTCTGGTGGATGGCATTTCTCATGGTATTTTTCCTCTCCCCAGGAACTTCCAGCGATAGCCTTAAGGGCCCTGTCTTTTCTCTAACTTTGTCCACTGTGTTCTCCGCATGCTTCGCAAAGAAGAATAGATTGTTAAATGTCACTCCCAAAATGTTTGGTATTAAAACCGTGCTGGTGGTTTGTAAGCGGGAAGTGCTCTTGGAGTATGGGTAGGACCAGGGCTTCCAGGATCTACATTGTTGTTGTTCTCCTTGCTTATTTTGTCTTTCGTATTCGTAAAGAGGCATCTGGTTCTGTTGTGAGGTTTGTATGCCCTTGTCAGCTGTTCCATCATCTGTTTGGGGAACATTTTAGTTAGTGTTTGGTTGTCTGTAACATTAGGTATGTAGGCTTATGAATTTCTTGCGATCTGTGTATTTGTTTTGAATTTTCTTTTTGGTATGTTTGTGTGAGGGGCTACATCTATCCATTGTTCCATTATGGTGCTTAAATTTCAATCAATTCGATGTATTTTGCTCCGGTTCAGGTTCGGATAGAAAAATTTGTACTTCCCGAAAATGCCGGAGTCTCAGCTTAAAGCAAATATTTGCATCTTTATAGAACTCAAATGTATCCAAATCCTGACTTTAACCCTTTGTGTGTTTAATAACAGTTCCAGATGGACTAATATCATGCTAGACAGAGTCTTGGGTCTAATATTGATGCTAGTATTGTTTATGCTCGTTTCGCATCCTGGCGATTTTCTAATACAAATATCACATGTAAGTTTGTGTGGCAACCATTCGGCAACATTAATAATAAATCCGTTTTTTCAGGGCATAATAAATCAGCTGTATGCTTTGCTAAAAGTTTTGGAAGGTAGTCCCATTGGTCTGAAACTGAATATACATTTAAATAATTTCTTTCTGGATTGTTTTAAATATCACATTGAGTTGTGGTCCACATTTTTGGGTAAGCTCTAGTCTTTTGGACTCTTTAGGGGTTTATTAAACAGCCCTCTCTTTCTCTCTCTCTCTAGATTTGATCGAGCCCATAGTTCGTCAAGTGTTTTTAGCCATAGGCGTGTTTGGTTGCCTGGGTTTAACCTATCAAATAGCTTTGCTTGCTGATTTGATTACCATAGTGGGCCTACATGCGCATTGCTTTTATGTCTATACCAAAGTGTAAGTATGGTAAACTTGAAGGGATTTAAGGGATCATGTTCATTTCTTTCTTCCCTTAAGGTTGTACAATGTGGAAAAGAAGGGTCTAGCGGTGCTCTGGCAAGTGGTACGCGGCAATCGTTATAATATACTAAAGGGTAAATTCATTTCAATTTCAAAACTAATTTATATAAACTAATGCATCTTTGATTTTAGGCCGCACTGAAGCCCATAACTATATGAATCGCCAGTTATATTTGGCAACCATCTTTTTTTCGGCCATCTTATTTTTGTTTCCCACAACGCTGGTGTACTATATTGTATTTGCCACGGTGGGTATAAAGCGAAATATACGAGTTATCATTGACTTTGTTCCATTTACAGTTGAAGGCTTTGACCTATGCCACGCTTAGCATATTCGATTATTGCCGACGACAGATTTTAACATTTCCCATAGAAACTCGTTTGAAATGGATTAAAAAGGGATTTCATGAAATGGGTAAGATCATTGTGAAGGTGTCTCAAGCGAATGTGTGCAATGTTTCAGCTCGAGCTCGATAGCTTTGAAACTGAGAAACTGGTTTGCATAGAAACAGACAGACAGACGGACCTACCTAGGGCAGAACGACATTGGTACTTCCCAACTCATACACTTTAGCAAGGACAGGATCAGTACTATGATAAGAGTTACAATGGGACACTGCTCGATGGGTCATCAGCAGGCGCGTACCCCACCATGCCATCTGTCGTAGTTGTGGGAATGAAGAGTAGATAGGAGAGAGCCCTGCACTTCTTAGGAAACTTCTTTGAGGACTCGGGTAGTCTACTAAAACTGCCCCAAGAGGACTTGGCTCTTTTTGTTGTGGGCGGGGGGGGGCAACGCCCCTTGCTCCCGTGCCCCAACTGAGTTTACAACTCTCTTAGCAGCCCTTTTTACTGTACAAAGGTCAGGATTTTCGTGGGTTCTAGATTACTGATATTGTTTGTTCTCTTGGAGGCAAGGAGTCCTTCTTGAAACGTTTGTCCCCGGTGGGAGGTGGCCTTTGTTCTCCAGAGAAGTTGGGAAGAGGTTTGTTCCCAAATTGTCCCCGTGGTGGAATGCTTTCGCATCTCTAACGAGGCCTGGACACTCCCGGTCCTCAAACTATCTCGCGACAGCGGTTGCAAGAATATCCTGCTTTTATTCATGCTTGAAGGTCTTTAATTAGGGCTTTCAGAAGGTCCACCACCGGCCGAGGCCCGCCAGTGGCAAGGCTATTTAGAACAGGCGGTCGCCACTTGCCTGAGCCCACCGTTTAAGACGAGACTATTTGTTATTCGGGCCTCCAGCTAGGCTGACTCTCGGCACGGTCCGAATGACAGCTGAGTCCATACAAATAAAATTCGAAATTGGTGTCTTTTGGAAATGAATGAGAAGTGATACTTTATTTGAATATTAATTGACTCTAATCGCCTGAACTGGTTGCGATGCGGTGACTCTATTTTCGGGCACAGCGCCTCCCACAACAGCAACGGCTGGGGATATCTGAGCAAAGAGTACGTCCAAAGCCTCTTTACGAAGAATAGATCATCACGAATGGTCTGTACCAGTTAAAGTCCCTAGTTTTGTAACTGGGATCGCTTTGATGGTAAGATCGAAATTGCTGAAGAATCCGAAGCACAACTATGTCTGGACCATTGCGTTTCAACTTGCGCTGGTAGCAGCGCAGTCACATCTAAGTCCAGCCATGCCGAAAAGGCTGATACGATTACGTTGCAGTGCTTTACCGGTTGATGTCCTCTCGTAGGTCTTCTCCAGAATTTGTCGTAGTGTGAATATCTGGTCTGTGGTGGATTTACCAGGTCTAAAGCCACACTGATAAGGTCCAATCAGTGTGTTAATAAGCGGCTTCAGACGTTCAAAAATAAGCCCGCGACAGAATCTTACCTGCAATGGAAGTAGACTGACCCGCGGTAGTTGGCGCAACTTGGGGTCTCCTTCCAAAAGAAGAAGCATTTTCGACTCCGTCCACCTTAGGCCGCTGATATGCATGAGACAGCTAGTTCGTTTTCAAATTAAAGCGCCATATTTCTGGCTATCATTTCAAAGTCCGACGAGATGTATGCCTTATGTCCGAATATAATGTGGACATAAGGCCCATAACATTTATAAATTTAATTTCGATGCATACTACGATTAATTTTGATATGGGCCTTTTGTCCGTGGGCGTTTTGTCATGTCACCGCTGAGTCCTACCTTGGGTGAGATGTGTGGGTTGGGAGAGGGGAAGGGCCTACTTATAGCAGGCGGCAACACAAGCGCCTAATCGCTGCACTGCGGCGTGACAGCTGCTGGTTGTGGGTAAATCCACTCCAAAAGAATGCCATTCGCTATCCGCAACCTGACCGATGGCCCAACAGCTAGGCCCTTTAAAACCATCTCACAACTTCTTCGGTTTTAGGATTGGCGTAACATGTTCCCCGTAAGCTTCTTGCGTCATTCGATGGCCTTCAGCTGCTTTCAGCAGTAAGCTTTCACGCAAATTGTGCTTTGTTGGTTTAAAATTGGACATATTCGGAGCACACAAAACAAGGTATACTAAACAAGGTAGGCTCACTCGCTCTCTCACAACACCTTATATTTGTGTCAAAGAGAGCGAGAGCGAGAGAGTAATACAAAGCCTACTAAGCTACTACTAAGCTGCTAAATGCTCTTGGAAGCTACTGTGAGCTATGGGGCTTGCAAATCAACACTGACAAAATAGGAGAAACAGGCTAAGAAATGGGGAGTGTCTGCACATAAATGGAAGATCGTTAGAGATAGTGCGGTCCTACAAATATTTGGGCGTCACAATATCCGATAACATGAATTTCGCGGATCACATGAAAGGAAAGCTTGGAGAAGCAAAAATTGCAATCAACACTACATGGATGACATTGCTGAGTAAAAACAACGTGAAGCCAAGTTGCAAATATAAGATGTTCCAGGCAACCGTAAGAAGCATCATGTGTTATGCTGCTGAAATTTGGGGATTTCTCAGATTCCACGATGTTGAACGTTTGTTGAAAAGGTATTCAGACTACCGCAGAATACGCCAAATTACCTGATTTATATTGAAACTGGCCTTCCAACTCTGTATACGTATACACTGCAACTGCATTTCAACTATTTATCCAAGGTCATGAACATGCCGGAGAAAAGAATGCCTAAGCAAATAATGAGTCAACTGCTTCTTGAGAAAAGTCAGTTTTTTGATGACTGGACCATCATTTCAAACAACTGCGGGCTTAACTTTGACTGGGACAACATAGAAGGATGGCGTCAACTCGTGAACTCTTTATAAGCCGAGCTAGACAGAGCACCGAAAGGTCCTTATATAAAAAGCTGACTCACAACCTGGGTCAATCAAACTATTTTCAGGATAGCCTAGGTACAAACTCTATTAGCAATATTTTTAAAGCGAGATGCGAAATGATTGCATTAAACTTTAGGCCATACAGAAGGGACTTGGATGAAACCTGCAGCCTGTGTAATATGCGCGAAAAGGAAAATGTGGAACATTTTATCGGTACTTGTCCTATCCTTAAAGAGGTGCGATATCAGCACTTCCATCGCATCACTTTAACCGAGTTTGAACTACAAAGAATTTTAAATGGAGAAAATTGGTGCACCCTAGCATCCTTTTTAGCAGAAATCACAAAATATCGGAGACAAATTGTAAACGAAGATTTTTAAGTTTTTATTTTATTTTTTCTAAAATAGTCTGTAGAGCCGCCCTCATTGACGGAAGATCCACTATCTCGTGACGAACGGGGAAGGTGGGTGGAGTAGCCAAATGAAAGGCGACTCTCAGACAAACATATGTATATTTATAATAATATAGAAAATGCAACAAGTATCAACTGACGGTTTTAAATAAACCCATTGTTGTATAACACTTACCGTTTTTATTATTGTAAAGCCAGCAGCAACACACTAAGTAATAACTATGTTGATATTTTACCTTCACTCAATAAAAACAACATACTACTACTACTACTACTAAGCTACTAAGCTACTAACGACATAAAAAAAAACGAGAGAGTGAGTAGCCTACTTTTTAGTTATATTTTTTATACTGAAAAAGAAAGCCTACTGATGAGGCTTCAAAGTGAAGTTAATTGAAAATCTTTTAAAAAATTTTAACAAACAATATATATTATGTAATTATTTTTGCATTCACATTTTTGGAAAAACCTTGTTTTAAACCAAACGATTCAAGCCAAGTATATTTTTTACTTATAGCTCTAGAGCCAGTAACTAAGAACTGCCTTACAGTACTTCAATATTTATTAACAAAAAATTATTATTTAACAAATGTATTTCATTCTTAGGAAATAAGTATATGTGCATTTTATATAGTTCTTAAAATTTTGTATTAAGTTCAAACTTTTGATCAACTTTAATAGTTAATGTGCTTTCCTTTTGCCTCTAAGACTTTTCCAAGGCGGTTTGGCATGGAATCTACCAGATTTTGGAGAGTTTTATTGCTTATTAACTCCCATTCTGCAAGCAAAGCGTACTTTAAATGCTTAATTGAGTCGAACTGCCCCTTTAAAATCCTGGCTGAGAGGATACCCCAGAGGTCCTCAATTGGGTTCAAGTCAGGACTGTTAGCCGGCCACTCCATACGTTTTTTCTTCAAAAAATAAGCCTTTGTGGCTTTTGATTGTGTTGGAGCGTTGTCCTGTTGAAAAATCCATCTGTCTTCGTAAAGATCGTCTGCAAAATCATTAATTCATCTCCAGCAATTGAATATAGATTTCTGAGTTTGTTCTTATTGGAAAAAACATAGCCGACACTTTCCTGCATATCCGAAACAGGCCCAAATCATCAGTGATCCACCACCGTGATTCCTCTTATGGCGAGTTTCTCTTGGTTTTCTTAAGTCACGCCAATACTTATGACGCCATCAGGACCATCAAGATTAAACTTTTTTCATCCGAAAAAATAACGTTTCGGAATTCTTCGGTCCAAAATTTGTACCTGTCAGCAAACGCCAAACGAGCCTTAAGATGGCGTGGCAATAGCATCGGTACAGCCACCCGGGAACTATGTTTAAGGTTACAATTTTCAGTTAAAATTTGATGGATCCGTCTTCTACCGACATTGAGCTCTAAATGACGTTTAATGCCTGTACAAGACATTTGATTGTTTACAGCCAGGCGCTTAATCTCACGCTTGCACCTATCGTCGATGTGGCTCGGTCTGCCACTGCGTTTAATCTGACCATAGGAGCTTGGATTTTTTAAGAAATTAGCTATCGTATTTCTGTGTCGAGACACTCTGGAAGCTATTTCAGTGATGGTAGCCCCACCTTCGTTCAATCCTTGGATTCGTCCGCGTTCCTCAGCTGATAAATGTGTTTCACGCGGCATTCTTAGGAAAATTTAAAAATTTTTTTTTGTGTTTCTGCAACAACTACTTAATTTACTCTCAACTTTTCATTTTTTATCAAAACACATCCAATTTGTTGCACGCCGACCATTAAATGCACACTAATTGGTTTTTGCATAAAAACTTATTTCCTAGAAGAAAATCAAGTCTCGCCACTCAAATGTTGATAACGGTACTAAGAATGATGACCAAAGAAGAATTATGCAAAAGCATTCTAAAAAATAGATAACAACAAAAAGACTTTTTTGTCATACCTAGAGACTTATGGTCTGTTACTATTGAGGAAGAGAGAGAAGCATATTTTCTTTAAGCTTACCCTATTGTAGTTTGGTGGATGGCGGGTTTTATTTTGGGAAGTAGTAAGGGGGAACCAAGGGGATAGTTATGTTTGTTGATTTATGTTTAATTTTTTTTAGTAATAAATTTATTGTATTAAATAGGTTTTTTATTTTGTTGGTTTATTTGTTTTTGAGTTTGTTTGAAGTGTGTTTGAATGGTGTCACCAGTGGGTTATGATTACTGCTGTAACTTGGAAAACGTCCACATGGCAGTACACAGTTGTAGGCCTCGACGACCGGGGGGCGGCGCGAGGCGCGGAGTCTGAAGCTTATAAAAGAGTACTTATCCGGTATAGTATACAACACGGCTCTAAAGCAACCAAGTCGACACAACGACACTATCAGGGAGATAGTTTTCCCATATCATAGACTCGGACGTTGCCGTAATGTAATCTGTGATTTTCGTAGCCACAACTTTTGCGATATAGAAACCAAATCATAAACTTTTAGCGCATGCTAAATTGAGAGCATGATTGTATAACTCGCACGCTTTAAAAAAATACCAATTGCGGGTGTGTCCCAGAAATCTCTAGATCATAAAAGTTGAGCAATTTGAAACTGTTTGATCAAAGTCCAGTAAATTTAACTTAACTTCACCAAAAACTAGTCCGAGCTCAGTTCAAAGTGTAAACCTTTATACAAAAATTTCCTAGAGATTTCCAGGAAACCCCCTTATTGTCTCTTGTATCATCCCCCAATTCTTTTCCTATTTATTCTTTCAGATTGCCTTAAACTTCAAGACATTTCTCTACAAAAACAATCCTATCTGTTGCATAACCATTACCAAATTTGTGTTTCCACATACAAACTTCAAGGCTGAGTTATAGAAAGTTATATCAAATAATAATAAAACAATTATAAAGAATATTGTAATTTGCATTTTTCTTATCCAACCAAATGAGATTTGTTACGTTAAACATATCGAAGCGTTTAAAATGAATTTATTTATGCATTCGCTACACTCAACAAAAATGTTCCACAATTGTTAGTAATAATAGAAATTCGCAGCATGCATTTCTTTATTTTTGTGTTCCTGATTTTAGTTTTATATATTCATATTTTTAAACTATCGTGGGCAAATATGGAGAAACCTAAATGCTGGAATTGCTTCAAATCATTTGTAAGTCAATTGTTTGAAAACTTACTTGGGGTAAACTAACCATGTTTTGCAGAGTCCAACTGGTACGTCAAAACAAACAGGAACTGATTCAATATGGAGGAAACAATTTCTAATGAATAAGCTTGGCTTGACCAAATTTGGAAATATTCAAAGGAAACAGAAAACCTCAAAAAGTGGAGAAAAATTGTCCTACAGAAACAAACACAACCACAGGCGGTTTAACGCTTCGTTTAGACGCAGTAAAAGGCAAACGCCGACGTTAAATTCCTTTGTAAGCAAAGTACTTGCATATTTTCACAGCAAAACGGAATCTCATAATCCATCAACGACTACATCCACAATAGGTTTGTTTTGGTATTTAATATCGATTCTAACAATTTAAAATCCTTTACACATCCCGTCCCTCACGAACACTAGACTCAACAGATGGTTTAAACATTACTTTGACCATCTCCTCCACCTTACAATCTTCAAGGACATCAAGCAATAAAACCAGCTCAAACAAAGTGCCAGCTTTTACTACGACCAGCGCAAAGATTGAAGATATAACGACTGTTGAACTGGAATCTACAACAAATGCGCAGATTACATCAAGCCCGAAGTCATCGATCGCATCATCTTCTACCTCTGAAGCAAATACTGCCTCTTCCAATGTACAATCTACAATAGATGCGCAGACTAGTTCCAGCAAAGCAAATAACACTGTGTCAACAAACTCCCAGATCACAACATCATTTACAAAGATCACCTCAAGCAAACCGCAGTCATCCACCTCGACTAAGAGAAAGGGCATATCTACTTCGACCACTGAGTCAAATAGCCCCACTTTACAATATACAACAAATCCTCAAATCACAGCAACTTCCTCCAGCAAAACTAGCTCAAGTACAACTCCGTCAGCAACACTAAATTCAGCTGAAATTCCACTTTCTTCGACAGATGAGTCAACTAATCTGTCATTGACCTTCGAATCTACCACAGGTTCGCAGGTTACATCGGTTACTGACAGCAGGCTTAACGCTCAAACCGCTCTACATTCTACAGCTCAGAGCATTGAGAATTTCAAAGAAACTTTCTTTTCGGTGTCATCACCAATCGAGTCAAAGCAAACTACAGCGTATAGTGTTCCTCCTTTAGAACCAAGTTCAGAAAGACCAGATCTCATATCAACGTCCGTATCCCTACTAAATACACCTTGAAATCTTCAGTTTCTAATAATTACACAACATTAGAGAGAAGAAAAACATCATCCAAATTACCAACAATATCGCAAGCTAATACTTCCAAAGACTCCGAGGGAAGTCTTGAGCTGATTTCAAGTTCGCTTTCTTCGACAGCTGACCCTCCACTTACTGACATTCTAAATCAACGACCATTTGATCGGAAGAGTCCATTGAAAAGCACAGAGCGAACCTCTAGCGTTCAATCTTCAACCGCTGAGACT